>JARFJB010001417.1:592500-860000 GCA_036346205.1 Vesta saturnalis
TTTCTTGATAAGTCTGATCAAAAATTTGATAAAAAAGTCGTCGATAGCACTTTTTAATACCTCCAACATTATCCGTGCGCACGCGTTTTCTTTGTGGTTCTAAACCGATACCGATACTAGTCGTGTTATCCCAACATTTTTCAAAGTGTTCTCTTTTTTTGTTCATAATATTCTTAAATTCACAAATTTTCTTTATACCGAATCTGATATCGTTTGTTTTGCATTGTAATATATTAAATACATTATCAGAAAATGGAAATATTTCTGAAGAAAACAAGAAGTATAAAGTTAAAGTTAAAATCGTTTTTTAAGCTATCTAAAAATCCTCTAGAACTATTTAAAGTGTCTGTATCCCACTTATCGCTATTTTCCAATATGCTTTCAAATAATTCAATTAAGGACTCGCGATGTTCAAAAATTGTTAATACTAGCCTGTCATTGTAATTCCAGCGCGTAGCGGCAACTTTCGGTAGTCTTCGCTTTACAATTGTATCCAATGCTTGTGTGCGTTTAGTAAATTTGGAAAAAAAGCAGCCGTTCTACTCAAAGTTGCAAAAGACACTTTACATTCTTTAATCTGCATAACTAATTGGGACAAAACTAAGTTTAATTTGCGCACAACAGTGTATAAAAATCGTACGCGGATAAGTTTCTCGCACTTTTACTTGAAGCCCACCTAAACATCCAGCCATTACAGCAGCATCGTCATAACTTTGAGAGACCAACTTTTCAGAGGCATTAATATTTTTAATGAGTTCACATACAATTTTATACAGTGCGTCTTCTGACACGTTAATAAAACCTAAAAATCTTTCCTGTACGTTACCGTCTCGATTTACAAATCGCACCACACCAGAAAGCTGAGTAAAATTGGTAACATCAGTTGTTTCGTCCAAAATAATAGCTATAAAACGCGCTTGTTTAATTTCTTCTTTAATTTTGTTTAAAATAACAGTCAAAGTTACAGATCGTTTTGAATTCGATTTGAAGTGCCTTGAAACACACTGCTCTGCTCTAAATGAATTTTTAAACAAGGATCATATTTACATAATAGAGAACAAGGTCTAAATAATTGCCTCTATTTTCAGAATACATTGATTCATCGTGACCCTGAAATCCAAGTTCATAAAGGGAAAGGAAACACCCAACATCAATAAGTCTTTTTAGCAGATCTCTATTTTTATTAACTAGTAAATTACGTTGTTGATGACTAACTTATAACTGTATATCTAAAGCGTGTTCGATTCGTGTTTTTCCAAAAAACAACAGCTTGCAAGTGGTTCTTAGAGCTAATGTGACGTTTTACTACTTTATGTAAATTATTTAAATCGCCAAAACCGAAGTAATTCCACACACCATGTTCATTAACAAAAAGCAAACATGGCCAACAAAAAAGTTTATTTCTTATTTCACAACCCATCAGCCACAAATACTGTTCATAATATTTATCGGCACTAAAATGTCGAGTACACGTTTTAATTTTTGTGGTCAAATTTTTCATTTCAGGCTTTGACCTACCCGTATTAATAATATTTCTCTTTTCGGAAAAACTTTGAGAAGAAAATCCTTTATTTAATACAAAACACACTACACAATTACACGGATTTGCAGTCCCTACAGCCGCAACTGCTACACCGTCTACCGATAAATCTCTCACGGCACGTGCAGACGTACTTATACGATCCATCTTCGAAACTGCACTAAAACGTTTGTATTTAATTTTAAAATTGCTTATTCAGTGACAAAGCGCTCGTAACTAGACCTCTCCCTTCCTGCGCTTGACCCCGTACAATTCTGTATTTGAACGAATAAGCTACAAAGTTTGTTGCGTGTGTGTGTGTGTGTGTGTGTGTGTGTGTGTGTGTGTGTTACACGTCCAAACCGCACTAGGCGTCGTGTATGCTTACTAATGTAAGCGGGTTGCCAAGCCAGCTAACAGGGAGATGGGCGTGGTCGAAATAATAAGTAAAATGAATGATTAATATGCTCAAACACCTTACACCTACATTCAAACAGCTCAGTCCGGGAAAATATGTCTCTAGGCGCCACCACAATCGAAACTTTGCTAAAATAATTGTCTTAAGCTGGATGTTAATTAACCCTACCTGATTGTGGAAAGTAGGATTGTGCTTACTCGGTAAACTCCTATACGAAGGTTCTAAAACAAACACTCGTCCAAAACAATTCAACTCAAACTCAAATGTATTTAGTACTACCCAGGTTATTAGAAACTTTTTGAATACACCTCGTATACCAAAACTTCCAAAATAAAATTTATCACTCAAATTCATTCACGTAACCAACAGTTATATTTTCTACTTATTAATGAGTAAACTATTCTTCATTCAAAACCCCAACTTTTTGTTATACTTAATGAAATTTAAACTAACAGCTGATCCGTTAATTGTGCATTGCGCTAATGAAACTAACATGAAAATTTTGCAATCAACCTGGCAAATATACACTTTCAGGTTGTTCCTTAATCTTAAAAAAAAATCCAAAAAAATTAAAATATGCAAAGCTTACTTTTAAAATTGTCAAAACAAGATCACCAATTAAGTAAATGTTACAACTGTGTTTCATACCTGGCTAAATAAACAACAGAATAACAATCAACGGTAAATACATATATTGTCCTGTACAAAATAAAACAAAAACACAAATATCTACATAAATTACATCAGCGTGGTTGAAGTTAAACCACCAAATACCACTTTGCATTCTTACTACTAAAACAAACCATATAATAAGACTCAAGAACGATTATCTCTTCCTTTCAAAACTACTTAATAATTTAAACAACAATACGCAAATAAACTAAACAAAAAAGATAATCGGGCTTAAATGAGTTCATAAAATTCTTAAATCTAATTTCTTACTTAAAATTATCCATTAATCCTTGGATTTCTTTCTTCCGTAAATCAATTATTTGGAGTCCATTTGTAATCCTTAACTTGCATGAAGCCACATAACCAGTGCTTCACAATTTCACAAACACTTATTCCTTTCTGTACTCACAAATAGACTAATAACACGTAATAAGCTGTATACGTTTGGTTGCCTCCTATAATTTCTAGCAACCTTTACACCAATTTAGTCCCTTATACAAATAAACTTTCAATGTCATATAACGTTACTTAAACATTGGCTTAATATACAACGAACACTTCGTTCACTTAAAAGGTGGTCCCATAAATACTTTTAACTGAATGTCGGTACAAGAACACGCGCTAACCTTGACGCTACTAACGTTACAACTGTTATCTTTATTCAAACCTGCTTACGCACTTTTATTTTCTTGAAGAAAAACACAAACTAATTTTATCTTCAATCTCAATTTTATTATCGTTTTATTTATGAATGTCTTTTACGATTCATCCCCGGTTCGGGTTACGCAGTTGTTTAAACAATTACTGCCTCATTAAAATTCACAAATATAACTCCAACACCATCCCATTATATCCCACACTACCTCGCGCGCGCGTCACTCACCAAAAGCCAAAAGCTAAACCCCCCGTCAACCCCTGACTTTCCTATTTATACCTTCAGTCATCCATCTTTAAACATGTCTTCCTTCCGCGTTATATTCTCCAATAGTATTCACTCAAAATTTCATAGTGTTGATAGCTACTACCATCTATACAACCACGCTCATAACTACAATACATCGCCATATTTGTTTTTACTTACAAATTTTACAATCACTTCATGAAGAAATCATTTTTCGTCATTACAATCATTCAGTAGCCACTCTGGACCATTACACAACTTTTAACCTTTATCTCCAACCTGCGCTCAATCTCCTTCCGCAACATTTACAAAAATAAGTACCGTGTAAGGTCTCAAATCCCATATACATACACGTATTCTCAAAACAATTGCAAAACATTACGAAAACTTTCTGAAATTAACACTTAAACATACCCAATCTTTCTCTACATATTTTCTAAAACATTCTACACTTATACACTCACATCTTCTGGTCAAAATAACTCATCTATCTTCAAACATTCCATTTCTTACAGCAGCAAAACAGTAGCAATACAGTGGTAAGCATTATCGTCCCATCGACAAATTTCTCTTCACATTTACATTCATCAGAATCTAATTATTCCAACACTAAAGTCTCTCTAATATTCAAATACACGTATCTACATACTGAATTATATTTCTCCTAAATTTCCAGTGGCGTATCATACACCCACATACATTATGCATACACACAAAAAAAAAATTTTTTTTTTCGTTCAAACTCAATACACTCGCACTCAAAACACGTCATACACGTCATTATAACATCCTACATACAGGGTGCGTCAACGCAACCTGACTTGTGTGTGTGTGTGTGTGTGTGTGTGTGTGTGTGTGTGTGTGTGTGTGTGTGTTGTGTGTGTGTGTGTGTGTGTGCGTGTGTGCGGTGTGTGCGTGTGTGCGTGTGTGCGTGTGTGCGTGTGTGCGTGTGTGCGTGTGTGCGTGTGTGCGTGGGTGCGTGCAAGCGTGCGTGCGTGCGTGCAAGCGTGCGAGCGTGCGAGCGTGCGTGCGTGCGTGCGCGCGTGCGCGCGTGCGCGCGTGCGTGCGTGCGTGCGTGCGTGCGGGCGTGCGGGCGGGCGGGCGTGCGTTCGTGCGTCCGTGTGCGTGTGCGTGTGTGTTGTGTGTGTGTTGTGTATGTGTTGTGTGTGTGTGCGCGTGTGCGCGTGTGCGCGTGTGCGCGTGTGCGCGTGTACACGTCATTATAACATCCTACATACAGGGTGCGTCAACGCAACCTGACTGTGTGTGTGTGTGTGTGTGTGTGTGTGTGTGTGTGTGTGTGTGTGTGTTTGTGTGCGTGTGTGCGTGTGTGTGCGTGTGTGCGTGTGTGCGTGTGCGGTGCGCGTGCGCTGTGCGCGTGTGCGCGTGTGCGCGTGTGCGAGTGTGCGAGTGTGCGCGTGTGCGCGTGTGCGCGTGTGCGCGTGTGCGCGTGTGGGCGTGTGCGCGTGTGCGCGTGTGCGCGTGTGCGCGTGTGCGCGTGTGCGCGTGTGCGCGTGTGCGCGTGTGGGCGTGTGCGCGTGTGCGCGTGTGAGCGTGCGCGCATGCGCGCGTGCGTGCGTGTGTGTGTGTGTGTGTCTGTGTCGATCAGGTATCGACAGTGTGTACCGTGTACGAGAAAGATGCACTATATGCATTTTCATTCGAACGACAAAGACAATGTGATATATTATTTTCCTCTCTTATGCATACACAGAATATATGATATTCAACATTTGAAATTTAAATGCTGCTTCTCCTATAAAGGTTGTATTTTATGGAGAGTACACTCGTATTACGGGTTACGCGTTCGCTGGCGCTAATAATTTTATTTGAGTTTTGCAATTTTTCATTTAAGGTTTGTGATAGGGGAAGCAATGCTTCCCTTGTATACATGGACCGCTCGCCCCTGGTTACATTCTCAAATTATTTTGTAGTAAACTCATTCTAATCCGTTGAATATTTTTTCGCAAAGGTCAAGTTTTGAAATAATTCAGTTGCACTTGAACAAATTGTTCTGTACATTTTGTTCACCTGGGATAAGTAAACTTTAAAGACGGTTAAAATTAACTCTGTTTAAATGAATTGATTTTTGATTAGCACTTTACGGTACCGAGAGTTATAGCTTTAAGGCGACGAATTAAATGAATTCGATGTTACAGACATCTTACCATTGAAGTCTTCTCGCTCATCAGACAGTAAGTACAATCGTAAATTTAAAGTGAGTGTGCGAGGTATAACATCAGTACAGTAAAGCGTTTACTTCTGCAAATCGTAGTTAATATTTAGACTCGTCTAGATTTCTGTCATCTAGGATAGATCTTCGGTTAGAGGAGCTAAACGAAAATGAAATGAAATACTCATCTAGCTCAGTAAATGATACTATAGGCTAAAGATGTCTTAATAGTGACACACCTGAAGATAAGGAATGAACGACATTATAATTAAACACAACATAAGGATGGTCTGTTACCTTTTGATGTTTTATATTTCTTGACGTTTTATAGTTTACAATATTTAGCAGTTAATTAACCATTCCCATTAAATAAATGTTAACAAAACGTCAATTTCTTGTAGGTACTTCTCTAGAAATTCATGAGGTCTACTTTTTCACATACTGCATATTAGTTCTCTAGAGTTTATCCTTTGAGGTTACCGTGACTCGTCCATGTAGTAATGGTAATTTCATCAAAATGGCATGATCGTTGAAAATAGATATTCATGCGTTGAAACATACGAAACTCGATTGTCAGTTTCGTTGTCTGTTAGTTGAAGAAAAAATCCCGCTAGGTATACCTAAAGAAAAGGGAAATCTGGCTGTAATAGTTAGCCCACTAACAGTATATACTATGCCTCAGCAATTTTTAGAGGAGCATCTACAAGAAATGAATGTCTTTCATTTTTTTTTATTGGTGCCCCATTTTACCTATTTAAAGCCCGCCTTACCGTGTTTAAATCGAACTTTCAAAAAACGCGCGTTTTTTAAAGTTACCATGGCAACATCAGCAACTCAAGAAACGTGAAGTTTAAATGACAATTTTTTGATTATTGATCTGAGTTGTAACCTCAAATAAAATATTACTAACAAATTCAAAACCTTTATTGAAACATTATTTAACACTTTTAATTTTATAAGTGAAAATAGAAAGTACAGTTAGTATTGTTAGATACATTAATTTTTATTTGTATATTTTACATTATTAGTTCTCATTTCCATTTTTTGTGGTAATAATACTAGTATTTCTGATTTCAAAGTGCACCAATAAAAAAATAGCGTAAAGTATTCGTGGATAACTGGTCTTTAAAACACTCACTCTATTTCGAGCACTCCGGCTGCGCAGTCGCATTCGAAAAATCGCGTGTGTTTTCAAGAGCTTTTTATCCACTTATAAATAGGTAAGACGAATATCTCCCCATAGTAATTTGGGACATAGCTAACATGATGCAATCGAGTTCTGGGTACTCCCCCCTGCCGAGTGGATGTTTTATAACCGCCACGGTGGTAACTGATCTAGCTGGCGAGAGCGAAATACTACCTAGTTGCAAGGGCAGCCTTGACACAACCCAGTGGATCAGGCCGGATCCAGCGGCGTATCAGCTTTCTCACAGAGCCTGGAGGGAAAACGCCAGGGAGAAGAGCTTGATTCGAACACTTCTGGTATGGATCAATTACAGAAAACCGTGATACGGCGACACTTAGCTTGAATCGTGTGGCTAGGCGAATGCAAGTACGTTATGATAAAACTCGAGTTCCGAATACTCTCTCACTCTCCGAGTTGACGTCATATTAAAAGGCGGAGAAAGGCTATCGAATAAGGTAAGTGAATAGGTGTTATAGCGAGCTGCAGCTACTATTAGCTACAGCGCGGATTTTTGGTCATTAAAAATTGATAAAAAGGCGATCCTTTTAGGACTTTCAAAACTCAAAAATAGGCAAAAAAGGCAAAATCTTATTTGAAATAATTAAGTTCAGTTTTTCGTTTTTTTTTTTAATTTAATACATTTGCGAACAGAACTATGTATATAACTAAGTATTAGAAACATAAAAATATTTTAATTTATCCTGTTTTAGATTTTGCATAACAAACTATATGTTTGTCCAAATTTTCAACGGTAAAGCTTGTTCGTGTATCGTTCAATATCAGTTTCTATGATAAAAAGGACCTCTCTACATCACAAGATGTTGTAGGGCAGAACTTGAAGGAAGACCAGTCAACATTATTGTAGTTCCTGTGCACATCCTCGCCATTTAACAGTTTAGCGAAGTCTCGGATAGCTTGTGCCCCTGGATTCTTCGTCATCGTTTGCTGTAATTTTTTATAGTCCCCCTTTCCAACTGATCCAGGGGTTTTCTGCAGAGCTGCTTCTACATAATTTGGTGAGATTCGGTTAATGGCAAACCGAACGTTTATAATTTTTTAATGCTGTCTACCAAAATTTTAAAATGGGGTTTAATGTAGTGAAGGTTGTTTTGGACATTAGCATCACAAATGTGTTCCTGCGTACAATTTTTATCAAACCCCATTACTACCTGAAATAAACAAGAAATATAATTAATAAATTTAACTGGAAACGTTTCCTTTGCTTAATGAAAGACCTTTCATTGTGTACACTGAAAGAAAACATACATTCTCGCTACCACAAGCGTTTTAGATAACACGAAAAATGAAACACAGGATAATGACTAACACTTGCTGCAGTTTACACAAATAGTATAATTTTTCCCTGAAATTATTATATAGATAAGTAATTCTTATTGAAGTTTACAGAAAACACATTAATATTTAATTAATTAACCGCCCAATTAAAGCGGTGACAGTAAAGAAAAGAGGAGCGATTCAGTTGACCCACGTTATTTATTTCTGAGAAAACTAAATCAATAGCCAAATATTTAGAAAGAAAGGAGCCAGAAATAAATAATTGAGTAAATAAATCTTCCTCGCAACCTAATTTTGATTAAAAAAAAAAGAAATCTTTTATGAGAAAAGAAATAGTCAACAGTAAAAGTAATAATTTCTGCACATGTAATTTGAATATAATACCATTTAGCCACATCCAGTTTCTTAAATTGTGACGCGCATACTTATACAATGAAACTCGTCTGTTGCGCAGCTAGCATTTACATTAAAAATAATGGTAGTTTTAGTTAATAGGTAAGGCTGTAAATATTATCTCAATCAGATAATGAAACTAATAGCAGAGTATAGGCTTAAGAAGGTAGTACGATATTAAATCAACAACTGTTAGCTAGAGGTTATTAATCATCTTTGTAGATACAATTAAGGTAAGCATTTATACGGAATGGAAGTAATAACAAACTAATACAGATAAACTCTCTGACCTTATTGGATGGCGAGAGTTCTTACCCTAGCGATGGGATCGCAACTAAGCAGGTGCAGCACTTCCGATATGATATGTCCAATGGTTTGTTTTAGAGTAGCCAATCCAACTTCCCATTTAAGTTACCGTAAATGTTACACATGAAGAAAAGTAGGTTCGTAAGAAGAGTAATGTTTCCTTCTAACTCCCCAAATCGATTGATAATATAATCGCTAAAAAAAAGGAAGGGTAGGTGAGCACGAAGATAAGAGGGGTTTACAAGCTTACCACTCAGTTATAAGGCGTGCGATAAATGTAAAAACGAGCCTGCTAGGTTCGAATCTAATGCTTTATACTTGTAGATTGTATGGGATCCGGCCCCTAAGAAGGAAGATTTTAAATTAGTACCAAATGAGAAAAACTGTAATTCTTACCCCTTATTGGACACGATTAAATTTTGTTTAAAATCCGCAAAGATTGCGATCAATAGGAATAGAAAATTTGGTAGGAATTCATATTGTTTTGAAATCTTTTACAAGTATCCGAAACAATTTCGTTTATTAGAGAAAGTGTAAAGGAAATCACAAAATTTTCGTAGCGTCTACAGCATGGCGGAGAAGAAAGTGAAAATTTTTGTTATCAAAATCGAATTTGTGATCTATTCAATGTATGTTCAATAAACGATTTCCCTATTGGTTATTTGATACATTAAACCTCGCCCTCTTACGAGAATTTCGTAAACTAACTTAAAGTATTGGTGTGTACAACCATTGCATAGTACAGAGTTTGGCTACACGCCGACAGATGTCATACCTATTTACTTTTGGTAAAAATTATTAACACTAACAGGATTTTTGTTAAATTACACAACTGAAGACTTGTAAATTACTGCAATGTTTTTAACACTGATTGTACGAATTGTGCGTTTAGTACATATCGAGAAGAAGTTAAAATAGATAATTTTATAGCAATTAACAGAATTATGCGCAAATGAATATTTGTATGTTACAAATTCCCCCCGAGCAAGCCTGAAACCTCGGAAGAGGATTTATAACGACGTACGGTAGGAAAGAAAGAAGGTAGGAGGAAGAGAAGAGTTTCAGCTTAAGCTCAGGACAAGAAGCCCAAAATCGTTGAAACCCAACCCCGTTGTATGTCCAACCCCAAATATATATATATATATATATATATATATATATATATATATATATTAAAACCAAAATCGCTCAGAACCCTCAGTAATAACCCAACTCAAAATTAAGAAGACAGAGGAAGAAAGTTAAGTGCGGACGACAATGACGCATATACCACCAGACACCTATGAAGCATACAACTCAAGCATTCCACGAAAGAACAACCTGACTCCGAACTCAAACGTGAGCCCTTCGGCATTCGGCCGGTACTAGGAGAAAAAAATAGAGAGAAAAAAAAACAAAAGTGAAAGGAGAGCATACCGTGAAGCGATAATACTTCAAAAAAAACTAGGAGAAAACAAAAAAAATGTCTATTACTAAAGTTAAGGAATTTGGGTGGGAGGGTTGTCTTCGCCTCAGTCATTCCAAAAGCAAGCAACGCGTGGTATACACGGAACCTAAAGAAACCTCAAAGGACAGTAGAAGAGGAAGAAAGAAGAGAAACTCAACCCACAGGAAAAGTACCCCACCCTCAGCCGAACTTAAGGGCCGGCAGCCTAAAATCCACTACCCCAGAAGAAACCCATCCCAACTCGTAGAAAAAACAAAAGCCCAAATTTTGATCCCTTGGCCGAAAGAGTGTAAAAGGAACCCATTATAGATTCCAACTCAACCCTATGCCACTATGAACTAGCACAGTTGAAATAGCATAGGTGCTATTAAGAGATAGTAGGAGAGAAAGAGGAAATCTCATTTGCGGCGAAAATTTTCCCCATTGACTGATTCCCGGGATCGCGTCGTCACCGAAGCTCGCACGGGGAAGGCGCACCCATCCCGATCCTCGTAGTAATCAACGATTACAATTAAATTAACATTTACTACATTACTTTGGTGTTTTGTTTGGTGTTGTTTTCTTCCTTCTTTTTCTCTTCCTATAGTTCCTTACTCATCCACTGCACCACCGTGTATTCAGGAGTCGGGATAACGGAGCGGGCTGGCGTAGAGGGGCGATTCATGGCGCCCAAAATTACTGTAAACTTTTATTCCCTCTACGCACGATCCGTTCTGAGCAAAACGGTAGTTAAAGACCTACGGTTGAGTAGTGAACTCTCTCTCCGTCTCCTTTAAGAATAGACACACCCACGCATCCAGTGCCTCCGGTGAACTGAGCCCGGCATCCTTTACTTTGTTGCTTCTGCCTTATTGGCACGTAACAACACCTCCAATACCCGACTTTCAAAAAATCGATTCACAAATTGAATAAACACGATAATCTCCCCACGTTTGATTATCCATTTTGAATTTTTTTAAT
Organism: Vesta saturnalis; assembly: GCA_036346205.1. Taxonomy (NCBI): domain Eukaryota; kingdom Metazoa; phylum Arthropoda; class Insecta; order Coleoptera; family Lampyridae; genus Vesta; species Vesta saturnalis. Next base: position 603,772 of record JARFJB010001417.1, read on the forward strand.
TTTGATTTATACTTAGCGATCTTAAAAACTCCCAATACCGGACATTCAAAGAAACCGGTTGTTAAATTGAAAAATTCACAATTTTGTGCCCTAAAACGGTGCGCCACTGATTATTATATATTTTTTATGTTGAAATTATATAAAAATATATGTAAATATAAAGGGTGTCCAAAGTGTCACCCGATGGAAGATTGTGGTTTCGCTGTTGATTTTTCATAAAAATAATTTATACAAAAGTTATATGGTTCAAATACATGCACAACTTAAAAGCACCTACAGGGTGATTCGTAAAAGTAGGGGGGGGTACCAACTTTTTTATTTAGAACGGAACACCCTGTATATCATTACATTTTTGGATAGCCTAATGAATAAGCTTTTCAACAATGTATACATTTGTACATGTAAAATGCAACGTTGCCAAGTTATGTAACAAAAATGTATTTTTTTCCTGAATGCAAGGTTAGCAACAAAAATTAATTCTTGGTTTATTATGCACGTTGAAACAAATTAGTTCAGGGATAGAATTAAGCTAGGTATAGGTTCTGAAACTAAGTGAACGTTTTATTGATATGTTGAATAGGGGAGAGAAGGCTCCGTGTGAAACTTTAGCATGTTCAACGTACATCATTTCTCTTATTTCAACTGGAACACCCTGTATATTTTGATATGGGCGAATAGTACTCTTAAAGATCTAACGTTTATCTAAATACATTGCTACCGCTAAAATCTATAGTTTTTAAAATATTTCCATTTTTAAATTTTTCTAAAATTATTTTATAACGTAACGATTTAATAGAGTGCCATGATTTCAAATCACAATACCAGATTATTAATAGTAATAATTAATTTTATTAAACATTTTTAACAATAACCTAAACAATGTAATATTGAAATAATAATATTGAAATAATAAACAAACAATTAACAAGAATAAGAAGTAGGTAAGTCAAGCATATGCAAATGTGCACTTAAAAAAATTACAAATAAGGTTCAAACAAGCGTCCTCTTTTCTCAATGCAACATTTGTTGGGTTACATTGCCAAACGCTTGTTGAATTCTTTCCCTCATAATTTCTGCAGTAGTCGGCGATGTTCTATAAACTTCGTTTTTAGTGTAGCCCCATAAAAAATAAACCATGAAAGTCAGATCGGGTGATCTAGCTGATCACCTGATAGGCCCATAACGACCTATCCAACGATCAGAAAATTGCCGAATGTGCAAGAGCGCCATCTTGTTGGAACCATATTTTCTCATTAGCGAATGGGATGTTCTCTTCACTCTATGGTAGCACGTTAGTTCGCCATAAATTTAAATAATTTACTGCATTTAAATTGTTTTCCAAAACATAGGGTCCTAATAGTTTGTTGCCAATAATACCAGCTCAAACATTGAGACTCCATTGATGCTGATTGTTTCTGTATTTAATTATATGTGGATCTTCCATGGCGTAATAATGACAATTATGTCTATTTACAAAATAATTGTTATGAAAAGTAGATTCGTCTGTCATCATTACTATATTAAAAAAATTATGTGGTTGTTGCAATCCCAGTAATTTAGTCTATTTTCAAAATCATGTTCATCCAACGCCTGATGGAGTTGGATCTTGTGTGGATGGTGTTTATATTCATTAATTATATTGTGTACTGTTGATTTCTGTAAATCATGTTCCACTGCAATTTTTCTAATACTTATTTGAGGGCTTTCTTGTATGGCTTGAAACACCACTAGTTGAGTTTTCTCGTTGTTTACAGGTTTTGACAATTGTTCTTTTTACATGCAGTCGATCCTGTTTCCTCACATCTACTTTTTACTTTTTCAAATTTAAATTCTAGAAGCACGTAAACAATAATCTTGGGCTTCTATTATGTAAATCATTTGAATTAATTCGTTCTTCGTATATTTCATTTTAAAATTTAGAGTTAACTTCTCTTAATTCAAGTTTTCTTCTAAATACAAATCTAGTGAAAAAGTAGTTTTGAAAGAAATCAAGTTAAAATACCCCTAATTAACATATTAAAATTTTGTTTTATTGTTTTTAAATCATGGCACTCTATTAAATCGTTACGTTATAAAATAATTATAGACAAATTAAGAAAATGGAAACATTTTAAAAACTATAAATTTTAGCGGTATCATTGTATTTAGATAAAAGTTAGGTCTTTAAGAGTACTATTGGCCCATATCAAAATATACAGAGTGTTCCAGTAGAAATAAGAGAATTGATGTAGGTTGAACATGCTAAAGTTTCACACGGAGCCTTCTCTCCCCTATTCAATACAGGGTGTCGCCGGATGGGGTTGCGCACTCTTGTAAACTTTTTTATTTTGGAGTTTTCGGCCAAATGTTTATTCTTCATAAAAAGTTTTGCTTGGTCTGAAACTTATTTTTAGCCTAATTTCGATTTTTTAAAATCTAATAGGCCTTTACAGTTGAGCAAAAACAATTTTCATTTTAGGTAAAGTACCTTTTCTGTTCATAGTACGCCAAAATCTTGTTAAGAAAAGTTGTTCGGAATGAGAAGTGATGGCTATTTGCGTTTCAGGATGGTAGTCCTATTTTGACCAAATTCTTCATTTTTCAATTTCGTTTCAGGTGAAGTACTTTTTCTGTTGATAATACGCCATTATTTTACCAAAATTTACGCTAATTTTAAATTTGAGGATAATAGCGTATAAAATATTTTTTATCACAATAAAACTACTCCAAATTCAAGAGCTTTGCCAGATAATGCAAGCCGAAAATCTAGTTGCATTTCGATAACAACTGTCAAACAAAATCCCTTTCTGCGACAGTAAAGTTACATATCTTATGTACCATCACACACGTCAAAAATGTTAACGTTAGATCAGCGTATCTACTTAGTAAAGTGTTATGGCATTGGAAATGTCAGCTACAAATATGCAATAAAACTATTTAACCAAAAATATCCAGACGTGCATATAACCAGGCAAGCAGCAACAAAACTTATTAAAAAATTTGATAGAACTGGCGATGTGAAGGACACCTAGAGACTACCACGACAATATGACGAAGAGGACGCTGCCACACTAGTAATTCTTAATTCAGTTCAAGAAGCACCAAAATTATCACTGCGAAAAAGGTCAGAGAATTTGAGAATAAGTAAGTCACACATTCAGAGAATTTTAGTTAAAAATAATTTTCATCCGTTCAAACCCAAGTTTGTCCATAAGCTAGAATACGGAGATGATGACCATCGATTATAATTCTGTCTACTCATGGGAGAAAGAATAATGGATCATAGATTATTCTATCGAAATATTCTGTTCAGTGACGAATCAACTTTTTCGACCATTGGCGTTGTTTCAACGCAGAATTGTAGATTTTGGGCTCAGAACAATCCAAATTTTCGTATGAGAACCCGGAGTCAGCGTTTCAAAAAAGTAAACGTTTGGTGCGGAATGCTCCACAATAGACTCATTGGTCCCTATTTTTTGAATATTTTAAACCAAAATATATACTTGGAGCTTTTGAACAACTTTGTTATGACCGAATTAGAAGAGGAGAGTTTAGAGTTCAGAGGAAAGCTTTTCTATCAACAAGACGGATGTCCTGCACATTCCACACTGAGAGTTAGGGCCTGGTTAAATGAGCATTTTCCTAATCGGTGGATTGGACGCTTTGGTCCACTAAAGTGGCCGGCGAGATCTCCAGACCTCAACCCACTGGACTTTTTCGTATGGGGCTACCTAAAGGAAAAAGTTTACGCAAACCAATTAGAAGATGATTTGGAAAATTTAAAATAAAAAATCATAGAAGCTGTTGCTAGTGTGAATGAAGAAATGCTTTCATCGACCTACCTAGAATTTAGAACCCGAATAGAAGAATGTGTACTAAGGGGAGGATATTACGTGGAATAATTTCAATGTTTAGAATTTAATTTGTTTTTTGTTATGTTGTATTAAAGAATAAAATATCCTAGATATGATGTATGCAGTTACTGCAATTGTTTACTACAGTTCGTTCTATTTTTCCATTAAATCATGCGAAGTTTACGCAATTTTATAATATAGTTCAAATAGCAGTAATTGACCTACCGTACTTTGATAATAATCAATATGGCGTCGACAATAGCAGAAAGATCTTTATTATTAATTTTGCGACGAAAATTTACATAACTCAATAACTTTTCGAATTTTATCAAAGTAGGACTATCATCCTGAAAATCTGCATATGTCCATAACTTCTCATTACCAACAACTTTTCTTAACAATATTTTGGCATATTATGAACAGAAAAGGTACTTTACCTAAAATGAAAATAGTTTTTGCTCAACTGTAAAGGCCTACTTGATTTTAAAAAATTGAAAGTAGGCTAAAAATAAGTTTCAGGCCAAGTAAAACTTTTTATGAAGAATAACATTTTGCCGAAAACTCCACAATAAAAAAATTTACAAGAGTGCGCAACCCCATCCGGGGACACCCTGTATCAATAAAACGTTTACATCTTTTCAAAGCCTATTCCTAACTTAATTATGTCCCTGAACTAATTTGTCTCAAATTAGATAATAAACCAAGAATTAATTTTTATTGCTAACCTTACATTCAGGAAAAAAATACATTTTTGTTAAATAACCTAACAACGTTGCATTTTATATGTACAAATTTATGTATCGTTGAAAAGTTTATTCATTAGGCTATCCAAAAATGTAATGATATACATGGTGTTCCATTTAAAATAAAAAAAGTTGATACTCCCCTACTTTTACGTATCACTCTGTAGGTGCTAAGATATTTTTAAGTTGTGCACGTATTGGAACCATATAACTTCTGTATAAATGATTTTAATGAAAAACCAACAGCCGCAATCTTCCGTCACGTGACGCTTTGGACAACCGGTATAAAAAGCCAACAATACCTGAATTTCAGTTATATCTGTTTTTTTACACATTTTTAATCCGCCATTTTGAATGTTTTTAATTTTGACAAATAATTTATTCTTAGGAACCTTAAAAACCCCCAACACCGAATTTTCAAATAAATCGGTTGATAAGTTAAATAAACAGGATAATCCTCCATTTTTGATTCGCCATTTAGAATTTTTTAGTTTTGACAAATGGTTTATACTTAGCGATCTTAAAAACCCCCAATACCCGACTTTCAAAAAATCGGTTGATAAATTAAAAAATGGACAATTTTGCACCCTAAAAACGGTGAGCCACTGGTTATTATATTTTTTTTATTTTGAAATTATATAAAAAAGTATTAATTTGTTTTTTTAATTATGTAACTTTTTAAAATTTGAAGCAACTAATTTTTTTAGTTTTCTAATCCTTTGAAAATTCCCCGCCATGGGATTTTGCAAAATTCTAAACAGTTCCATATTAAAATGGAAGTGTCCTATTTTAGGCATATTAATTTTGTATTTTAGGTTTTATAAATCCGTTTTAGGTCTGAAAGGGCAGCAATAGGTATTTTAAGCAAAAACAAGTAGGGTTTAAAATAATCAGTTTTTCTAAAAACGCATTTCTGTCTGGGTAATTTTAATTTGCCTAAATAAAAACTAAAAGGCATTTTTGCCTGGAATCTGCGCTTTATTCATTACTGACAGAGGTGTCGAAGTAAGCGGTTGTGCGGAGTGTGTATGAATACAATTGAATTATATCCGGGTGTTATTTATCCATATTTATATAGTAAACAGTTACTGAATTGTGTCTTTTTGCTACTTCGTAACATTTTATTTTAGAAACAAGATGTTACCATTAATTTTCACTGCAATAGTTTTAATAATTATTTTTAAACTGTATCATATATACAAGTATTGGAATAAAAAAGGCGTTGTTTATAGTGGCACACTTGGTAGTTTTGGATATTTTAATGAAAATGTATTACGGGGTAACAATTACGCTTTTGTTTTAAGAGATATATATGAAAAATATACTGATAAAAGGTATGTACTTTAACATAAAATTTCTCGTTTTTATCGTTTGATTTTAAATAGTTATGGCGAAATGCACAATTTAGCTAAACATTTCGTTTTTACAATTAAATTAATTAATGCATTAAAATTTTTTTATAAAATCCTTACTTTAAACACATAAACAAAAAACTGTAAAAATATAAACTTTTTTGTTTATGCATTTAATTTGATATTTCTCAACAGATATTTCAAAATTTAATTTTTTATGCAAAAGATTACAAAAAAATTTATTCGCAACACGTGTACTGCTTATTATTGATGCCCGGCCTTCTATTTTATTTGTCGGAAGGCTTTGCACCAAGAAACAGCACACTAGTTAATATTTATGTTTGATATATGTTTATATTCTTAAACAATTAAGAATAGCCATTAAAAAAGTATTATTGTTAATGATTGTGGGTTATCTTCTGAAGTATTACTAAATTTCTCCATTGATATTTGTTATTCTTATCACCTCGAGTTTGCTTTGAAAGTGACCATTACGGTAAATAAAAAAAATATTAATAGCGTACATCTTTATATGACTGCTTAAATCACCTAATCTAGAAATGCAATAAAAAGTTGTAAAATGAGCTAATAAGCCGATTTAGCGATAGTGAAAAAAAAGGTGATTGCATAATCTTCATATATATATATATATATATATATATATATATATATATATATATATATATATATATATATATATATATATATATATATATATATATATATAGTATATGTAGGTTGGAAGGTAAAAGGGATATATAATTATTCTAGAAAAATAATTATTATTTAAATTATTTCATTTATTTTAATTTCCATTTTGTCGGTTGAAAGGTCGTGTCTTGTTCCACATCAGACATTTTAAATTAGAATTATGATCAAAATAAGTATCAAGTATTAATTTAGTCTATTTTTCGTTTCAGGTATGTTGGATTCTTCAATTTTTTTCGCCCTGTCCTATTGATTCGCGATCCAGAATTAGTGAGACGTATGACAATAAAGGACAGTGATAGTTTTGGTTTACATTCCGAGTTAATACCAATAAATTGGGATAAATTGTGGTCTCAAAATTTAGTTTCAACTACAGATAGTAAGTTGTACGAATTAGATAACGAAATCTGTTGCTTAAATTTTTTTAGAAGAGAAATGGTCGCATGCGAGAACAAGGTTATCTCCATTCTTTACGATCAATAAATTAAAAACATCATTTTTTTTAATACAAAAATATTCCAATAATTTCATTCGTCACTTAAAAGCAAAATCAAATTGTAAAAACATAACAATAGACATGGTAGAACTATTTCGTAAGCTTTCGTGTGATATATCTGGAAGAATTGTGTTTGGCGTCGGATGTGATTCAATACACAATCCTGATAATGAATTTTATCAAATGGCTAATATGGCAATGAAATTAGCTCCTTTTAAAGGAATTTGGCACATCCTTTGTCATGTCAGTCCCAGTTTAATAAAGGTATTACTTCAGAACTCAGTGTTATGTGTTATTCGCTTTAATCGTTCGTTTACAGTTAATGGGATTAAAGGTATTTAATAAGAACGTAAGACATTTTTTTCTAAACATTATGAAAAGTGCTGTTAAAATTCGAATTCAGAATAAAGGTTTTGGATCGGATCTTATTAATTCATTTCTGGCAATTTCCAAGAAAGATGTAATTAAACCAAACAGCGAAAATGCCGCGGTTGAGTTAGATAGTAATGACAGTATTATTGACTATGAAAGACTTGTCTCTCATGCATTATTATTTTTTTATGCTGGATTTGAAACAGTTACAACTACTTTGTCATTATTAACATATGAACTAACTCTTAATCCGGATGTTCAAAATAAATTGTATGAAGATATAATAACAACTCTACAAAAATTTGACGGAAACCTAAGTTATGAAGCTATTATGTCTATGAAATATTTGAATAATGTTTTTGACGGTAATGCAATGATTGTAGTTAACCCATTAATTCCCAACAGTAGTAAACATAGCATTTTCAAGGTGTAATTCTTTATTCTATACAAAAATACATATACGTGAGTAGTTACAACAAGAAAAATGAAAATAGATTGCCGTAACGGCCGTAGTAAAATGTTGCGTATACGAAACTTTGGGATTTCTGGGGTACACAAATGATTAGGGGGTGTGAAAGTCTTTGAAGCAGTCTATATGTAGATGTACCTGACACTTTTTACACATGTAGATTGTATTGTTCTTACACTGTCTACATCTTCTCCTTGCTTTATTTTTCTGTCCGACTATCAAGTGACCAATATTGTGGAATTTCAATTCCGCTGGCAATGCGTTCTTAGACGGTCGTCCATAACTTGGATTTGTAGGAACTTTTAGACTCAGTAGATCCTGCTACCTCCTCATTTTCTTGAGTGCAGGTGTCCTCTGCTTTCATACATAAGTGTATATTTCGTTTGATGGAATCAAATTTATTTCTGCTCATACAGTTTCTTACCAGAGGTCTTTCGACCAGTACATCTTTGTAGCTGGCAACGTATGGTAACCAGAAAAGCTCAATATACCACAAAAGCGTTTCAGATTTATTATATTTAGCCGAAAGGAGTGTCTATTATGATCCTGTGCATATTTGTTTGAGAAGTCAACAATTTTTTTCCAAACATCATCACTAAAATATAAACAAAAAACTTCGTATGGAGATTTTCCACTAAATTTGTTTTCAAGTTTTTCTCTCATAATATGTTCATTTTGTGGCAAATTTTTATACGTTGGGTTAGCTTTTTTCCACTTGGGAATTTTTTTAGCTTTTACTAGCCGTTTTAGTAGTAGTGTTCACCTCCTTGGAATTTGATTGACTTGGGAGCTGTTCATCCAGAATTTCATCAGGAGCAGTTGCACGAATCTCATATGTTCCAGCTATGTCCCGTAAAACGTTTTCATTTTCACTTATACCATCATCAATTTCTTCTTCATCCGTAAGTTCGTCGACCGGTGGAGGTATATAACACCGCATCAATATTTACAGCTTGCTGTAAATCATCATCCTCTTCTAATAATGCTACTAGCTCCGCACTTGACAATGGTCTTTTATATTCCCAAGACATATCTCAAAACTATATTTCCGATTTGTATCAAAACATATGTGCATTTATTATAACTGGAGTTAGGAAAGTTGATGCTGCAGTAAAGCATGGTTTTCATGACGGTTCAATGATATTTGAGGTTATATCCGAAATAATTTTTTATGGATGCGCCACTGGATTATCATACTGCATTTGGTATATGTGGCTTGCGCCTCAAGTACCTCCATATGTTTACAAAATACATAAACAATGTCTCTGTATGGCATTAAATTTTCCTATCTCTATTATAACTTGTCATAATACTCATAAATACTTACTTGAATCCCAATTCCTGAAATTTTACTTCACTATGAAAATCCAACACAAATGTTTCTAAGAAACACAACTTATCTCTTATAACTTCACAAATAAACTAGCCAAACTGACAACATCAGGGGTACAGACATGCGCAGACATGCGCGTGCGCCCAGCATGTGGCACGGAACTTTTGAATATTACTATACCGTGTAATCCCAATGTTGCGTAAACGCAACATTATTTTGAGCCTTGTATTTTGTGAAAACTAATAAAACTTTTGCTATTAGGAAAATATTTGGTTAGAAATGAGTACTATGTAAAGTTGTTTCAATAAGTTTGAAGGCTATTTTGTATTGTTTACATAATTTTTGTTGGGTTCTCAAATTGTATATAACTAAATAGCATATTTAGTTATAATACGACTCAGCAAAAGGTAGGTTTTCGATATGTAAACAAATAAAAGTTCTCATCAAGATATAAAAGATTATGTCCTTTGAAGCATAGACTGGTTCAAAATTATTTTACTATGATAATGAAAAATATATACATATATTTTCAAAATGTTGCGTTTACGCAACGTTGGGAACTAATGGGTTAAATGCACCAAAATAAGTCTGTTCTAACACAAATATTACAGAAACGTTAAGGTTGCATCCACCCACTGCAATCGTTGATAGAAGAGCATCTAAGGATTATATACTTGAAGCTAAACACCCTCATGAAGAGGATATTTGTGTTGAGAAAGGTACCTCTATCTGGATATTGCAACAATCAATTCAACTAGATTCAAAATATTTTTCAAATCCGTATAAATTTGATCCTGAGAGATTTAGTGATGACAATAAACACAAAATTCAACCGTATACTTATATCCCCTTTGGGGCTGGTCCAAAATCGTGTATAGGTATTTCTTTTTATTTTTGTAAGTAAATGTGTATTTCTTTATTTTTTAGGTCTTCGATTTGGAACAATAGAAGTGAAATTAATTATTGTGGATTTATTACTAAATTATGAACTTCTACCTACAGAAAAAACCAACGTTGTAAACTCATATAAGACGTATAATGTACGTGATCATGGAGTTTGGGTTGAGTTGAAACCTAGATTACAATAACGTTTTATAGTTCTAATTTTATGTAACGTGCTTATTAAAACATTAGAATATTTGTAATTAACGTCCTCAAACTCATTATTACGCAATAGAACGAGTTCAAAGCTAGAAATTACTAGTATTTATAACTACTTAAATACATAGTACGTTTAATTCTTCATAAAAAATATTTTTTTGCTTTTATGATTAAGTTTAAAATTTTAAATCTGCCATCACTGTCGACGATGACAACAATTGTTGTCGAAACATAATTTATCTTCAAATACAAATTATTTGTAATGTTCATAGTAGTATTTGTACTTACTTATTCATCTATTAAAATTATTCCGGATTTGGGTGAAATAGCCTGCTTCGCAACTGCCAACGTTTTCATTTTTCTACTAAAAGCCTGAATTTTCCACTCCAACCTACATATACTTTGGTTCTCAGTGGATGTGACAGGACACTTTAGTTAACAAATTTTAGTCTGTCTGTGATTGTATTTTATTAACACTCTCTCGTACCTTTTGCGTTACACTGGTTGTGTTTGGGGATATACAGGGTTTCCCACCCAAAAATTGACCCCCCCCCCTACACTCAGAAAACCGAAAAATATTTCTAAATTCCCGTCGATTTTTTGTTTTTGTACAGTCAAGCCAACTCAATATGTCCATCCCGCCCTCCTAGAAACCCCAACTTCAAAATTTAAATGCAACTACCCCTTTCATTACGAATGCAGCGATGAATCGTTTTCGAAAATCGGTTGAGATTTGACAGAAATGATACATCAGTGTATTCGCAATGAAAAGGGCTTTAAAATGGTGTATCACAAGTGGGGTAGTTGCATTTGAAATTTTAAAGTTGGAGGGATGGCCACATGGAGTAGGCTTGGCTGTATAAAAAGCTCCGCCTAAGAACAAAAATCGACGGGTCTCGTCGAATTTAGAAATATTTAGCGGTTTTCTGATTTTAGGGGGGACCCTATTGATTTGTCTCTCCTTAAGTGTTACGAGAATTCAAATAATATTGTCTCATAAATTAAATAGGCGTAGAGGATAATTACTTTAGCTTTAAGTATTTTTCAATCTTACTTAGTTCATTGAAATTTGCACCCAGAATAATCCTTCCTGTCATAAAGGTTCAGTTCAGTGAACTCGGTAAATTACATTTGTACCAGTGCGTACCAGCAGATAACAATACTAAGTATTCTATTGGTAGTTGTAGTAAACGAGCAGAAACCACCGACCAATAAAATGTATTAGATTTTTAAAAACTGTTACCTGTTAAGATTAAACATTTTTTATAGTCTGTTTAATATCAGAGTTGCACAAATGCATGTGTCATAATTTAGTATATTTTCTACTATACATCTGTAAAGAGTGATATATCAATAATAAACATTTTAAACATCTTATAATCATCATTTATATCAACATTTTGGCCCTTCCTACAGTCGAATACTGACAGCGATAACGACACCAGTAAGTTAAAGGATTATCAACCAATTCAACTGGGTAAGTGAGCTCACACGATTCCTACTTATAATTTACATTATTGCCATTTTCCTGCTAGATTTCTATTATTACTGTATTTTGTTTTAAGCACTGTCTAAATAATTAACTATAAGATGTCAAGCAATGATAGTAATATCGAAATATCAAACGAACAAAACGATTGTATTCCGGTAACCGAACTACCGCTAGCCCAGGAGACTTAGGTTTTAACCTAAAAAAAAAATAAAGCTGAAATGTGGTACAGTCATACTATTGAACCCCCTGAACCACATATCAAAATACCCGAACTTACCGGTGGTTGCTTCATTGATTTTATGACGTCACAAGATGGCGATGTACGGTAAACGCTAAAAAATCGTTTTTCAGTTAATATCGCACCTATTTCTATGTAATAGAGCTCATATTAAAGATAATTTAATTTCAAACAATTTATTATAGAATAATTATTTACTAAAAGTTGACCGTTTTCGCGCAATTTTAAGAAATGAGCATTTTTCTGTTTTTAACGCACCGTATACTTGTTTTATTTTCTATAGTATCTCGTATAACTGTATTTTGAAATCTATACTATATTATTTATGTCCAACACGTTGCTAAAACACACGTTTTATGCAGTCTCTTCTTCGTTAAGTTCGAAATCAGCTCCATTCAAGCAGTTTATTCCCCTGCAGTGACCACACAATTTAGAGCAAGCTTGTCCCGAGAAATTGCAAGTACACCTTGATCTGCAGTCTGACTTGCAATTGCAGAAGATTAGCTTAAGTAATGAGCCTGGGGCTGGTAAGAGGGTTGTCTGGATTGGTCTGTAAGCATTTCCTACTAAACACCATCCCCAGTCATTTGGCTGAAGGCAGTTGCCCATCCATTCTTGAACCTGCAAATTATAAAAATTAGACAGTGCTTTACACACGAAACGTTTAACGAGTTACTTGGAGGTACGTTATTAAGATGTGGTGTTTAAGAGCTGCCGAGGTAGGTGGAAGCGTAGCTGGTTTGAAACGGTAACAGCTGTCTCCTCACCAAAAATCATGTCAGCACAGAACTTTCTTGCTTTCCTCTCCTTTGGTACTTGGTTGATCACTATAACCATCGAAAACGACGATTGATAACAGATAGTTAGCACTGACGTGTCTTTGATACATGTTGTATATTCCTCTAAACATGGAATTTAAATTTGGCCATATTGCAGCGTGAAGAAGATATCCTCCATCAATGACGTGAATTTTCGATCCCAACGATAGTAAAGATTTGACATCTGAGGTTAGTAAGAGCTTCGCAAAAGAGGAATTGTCAGTCTTCCACATACATGCCTCGTCGATGAGAGCTGGTGGCCAGGGAGCGAGTTCGTACTTGAAGTAATCCTTCTTACCTTCGTCACTCTTTATTATGCATAGCATTTGATGAAAGAGTTGGTTCGAGCTTAGTGGCAATATTTCCTCTCGAATGGTCAGTGTTCATTCCACGAGTGAAAGTGGATTCACTTTATTCTTGCGTGAAATATTTATGTCCGAAAAAGGCTTTCCTTCGGATCCTCTAACACCGATTTCCTGTGCTTGACTGCAGTTAATTCTGGAATAAGCAACAATTCCTGCTGACAAGGAATGCAGCCACTCACATTGCTGAAAAGGGGAATTCGTTTTCAGCCATTCAGTGAAGACCTTAATGTCGTGGCATCTACCGTACGACAAGATTCTCGAAGCTCCACGTGATGGAATAAACATCCTTGCGATTATTACGTGACAATATAAACATTACACCTTGACTCTTAACTAACCTGATCAGTGGTTTGACACGCAACGCTGAAAAACTCTTCTAAGGCGTCACAGATTTTGAGACAACCTGGGAAAGAGAGTATGTAGCGTGCCAGAGCGCTCGCAGTTATGCCTCGTCCGTGAATAAGACCACCTTGAGTCTTCGGTTGACGCATTAAGTCTTTCTCGATAACTTGATCAGAAGATATTTCAGTCCAGTATTCGTGATTCCGGTGTATCGTAAAAAAAACTTCAGTGGTGAATGCTTCAAACTCATTTGATTACATTGTAACTTCCAGCTCCTCCATTTGCTGATTATACAGGTGCGCGGGCTTGGAGTAATTGTAGCGGCCAGCCGCGTGGAAGAGTGGGAGAATTTCGCGAACACAGTGCAAATGTAAATGCCAGTGGCCAGTGCGCTCAGCTCGAATGAAAATGCGTATTAGATCTACGTACCTATAATAGTGAATCCACAAAAACGCTGTAGGGCTGTTAGAAGTCAAATACTGCATGCTATTTTCCATCGTATGTGTAACGTTAGAATCTTCTGTCACGTCATCTTGAGACGTATCGCTGTCTTCCAGGAACTTGGTATACAAGTCATGAAGTTATTCCTTTGTTGTTTCGTCGATGCCAGGAGAAGCCTGTTGGAGAATCAAAGTTCCAAGTGCTTGATGCATGTAAGGAAGTGCGCTCGTAAAGCCCTGGAGTAAGCACGCCCAGATAACATATGTATTACGGAGGTTTTAGCGTAGACTTATTCCCATAAGGTGTCTAAGCCACTTCCACCTAAAAATTACAATCCAACTATAAATAAACTGAATTACGCAAAGTTAAAATTACTTCCTTACCCATTACGTATCCTATTCCCCCACAAATGCCATTAATGTGTGAAAACTACCCTAGCGAACCATTACATTGTTCAGAGTACCAGGTTTCGATGAAGCCATGATGTGACCATGCAGTGTCGTTGTCCTCGGTTTGCACATTCATGCGAAGCAATGAGAAGAGCGGAGCAAATAACACTTGGGTTGCTGGGTGTACAGGTTTATAAAGGGTAGGGTATCTATATGAGTGGAATCGCAAACCATTTCTCCTTTAGATGATTCCTTCATGTAACCTGTCCAGGAAATGGGTTTTTCCACACCTAGAATAAAAACACAAAATCTAAAAATATTCCAAAGAATAAAGCATAGAATACAGTACCTGACCAAATGCCACTCAACCATAACGTGTTGACTGCCCGTACACGTGATAACTCGACAAGGGCTTCCGTGGAATCTTCTGCGACTTGTTTCACGACTACCTTCTTCAATTCAGGTTTCTCTGGAGCTTGTATCGCGTTACTTCCATGCTGCTTTTACCAGAAGTTGCTTCGCCTACTGTAATTTCTAGAGAGCGGGGTACAGGTTTCGGAGGTGCATTAGTAATTTAATTTAATTATAACATTGCATTGTATCTCTCTAACTAATCTAGCCTGTGATAGCTAAAAACCCCGGTATATACATATACGTAAGATATGCAGTGTTTATTAGTATTGTTTACGTCCAATTGAGAAATCGTACATTCACTTTTGTATAACAACCGGGTAATTAACTGATCACGGAATACCCATTAACTGTTTTATTATCTTTATATATATATATATATATATATATATATATATATATATATATATATATATATATATATATATATAAAGCGGAATTAAAGATCAATTGTATGTGTTATCTTTATCTTGATTAGCTTCATTAATATAAAAAAAATGCAGTTGTTCATTAGCTTTACAAAATAGACCAATATACGATCCCCACGTGGGCATATAAAAAAAGCGCTACTGCATCAGGGTAGAAATGATTATTATTATTTCACTTAATATTATATGCCATTAGTTCTGATCTTCATAGATTTCGAGAAGGCTTTCGACACGGTGGAACTGGAAGCAATATTGGAAGCACTTAATCAAAGCCGAATAGACTATAGATATACGTCATTAATTAGAAATATCTATAGAAACGCTACATCAAATGTAAAGGTGTATGAAGACTCTGAAAAATTTAATATAGAACGTGGCGTAAGACAAGGGGATAACATCTCACCCAAACTATTTACGGCGGCTTTAGAACTTGTATTTAAAAACACAGAATGGCAAGATGTCGGTGTCAACATCGATGGACAAAGACTAAACCACTTACGATTCGCCGATGATATTATATTGATTTCGGATAACTTACAAGATGCAACCTTTATGACCAAGACACTAAAAGACTCCTCTGAAAAAATAGGACTAAAAATAAACTTCGGAAAAACAAAGGTCATGACAAATTTGGTAATGAGCGACAACATAAACATTGACAACAACACCATACAGCAAGTACATACATATAAATATCTAGGACACGAACTTAAAATTGGGAGAGACAACCAAACACACGAAATAAACAGACGAATTGGTCTGACCTGGGCAGCTTTTGGCAAGCTGAATTACATTCTAAGATCAAATGTCCCAATGTGTTTAAAAAGAAAAGTGTACAACCAGTGCGTCTTGCCAGTGCAAACATATGGAGCGGAAACTTTGACATTAACAAAAAAATCAGCTAATAAGTTAAGAATAACACAACGAGCCATGGAGCGTGCAATGCTGGGCGTAAGCCTCAGAGAACACATAACAAATGAGGAAATTCGAAGAAAGTCAGGAGTCCAAGACGTCATTGAAAGAATCACAACGCTGAAGTGGAACTGGGCGGGTCATCTAGCGAGAATTCGAGATGGTCGGTGGACCAAACACATTATGGAGTGGAGGCCCAGAGAGACCAAACGAAGTCAAGGAAGACCACCGACGAGATGGACTGATGACCTGAAACGGATAGCAGGAAATTGGATGCGAGAGGCACAAGAACGACGCAACTGGAAAAGCTTAGGGGAGGCCTATGTCCAGCAGTGGACGCAAATGGCTGTATGATGATGATGATGACTTAATATTTAATTTAGACCTTAATGTTTTGTTGCAGCAGCAAATTTTTAAAATATTTGTAAACACATTAATTAACGCATTGTCGACGACTGATTACTACTTTGCAATTAATATAAATGAAGTTGTACAACTGTTTAATAATAATAAACACATAATAAGAAGCGCGTGAACAAATTCACGTCTTACAAGACTACGGCCTCTTATTAGAATACAATCCCCAGTGCATAAATAAATTAGATCACGATCTGTAGATGCAACCTCCTTTGATAAGAAAGGATCCTAATTAATAGAAGATTAAATCTTTTTTATGCTCAGGTGAAAAAATTCTATCCCCATGTGGGCATATAAAAAGTGGAGGGGAAGGTGTCCCAGTGGGCAGGACTTGTGACGTAAAAAAGTGGAAGTTAAAGTGCCCCGGTTCTACTGTGGTATTTAATGGTTCCGCAAAGTCTTCTTCAGTAATGATAATTTATTAGTAGGACCATTAATTCAGGGTGATCTTTTATCAATTATAATTATATTTAGGACGTATTAGCATGTATTAACAGGAGATATAACTCAGATGTACCGTCAAATTAGGGTGCATCCAGAGCATACCGATTATCAAAGGATACTTTGGCGAAATAACGCCAGTAGCGACATACAAACATATCGATTAACCACAGTCACCTACGGCACGGCGTCAGCACCGTTTTTAGCAATTCGGACCATACATTAGTTAGCCGAGTTAGAAAAAATCAAATTCTTATTTGCGTATCCAGTGATGTTACGAGATTTTTTATGTAGATGACCTTTCAACCGAAGCAAATGATTTTCAAACTCTTGCTAAACTTCGCGATGAATTAGTTAATGTACTTTCATAGGTGGATTTGAGTTGCATAGGTTTGCTTCAAATCATAAAGGTTACTTTCTCAATCGAACAATGTAGAAAAATGGTGTGTGACAAGTGGGGTAGTTGCATTTGAAATTTTGAAGTTGGGTTATTAGGGGTGGGGGATGGACATATCGAGTTAGCTTGGCTGTGCAAGAAGCTCTCCCCAAGAATAAAAATTGACGGATTTCGGCGAAATTAGAAATATTTTTCGATTTTCTGATTGTATGGGCGGTCAATTTTTCGTTGGGAGACCCAGCTGTGACCCCATTAATTTGCCTCTCTATAAGAGAGAATTCCAACAATATTGTCTCATAAATTAAATATTTTCGAACTCTTGCTAAACTTCGCGACTAATTAATTAATGTACTTATCACAGGTGGATTTTAGTTGCATAGGTTCGCCTCAAATAGTAAAGGTTTACTTCCTTAATCGAACAATGTAGAAAGAACCAATGCAACTCATACAGATAAGTAAAACCAAACAAGATCCCTCGGATTACTATGGAGCTCGATTTCAGATACCTTAATCCAGCCGACATAATCGCCCGTGGTATGCCACCCGCTCAATTAGTGAATTGCAACCGTTGGTTTAGTGGCTCCAATTGGTTAGAAAACGTTAATTCTTTATAGCCCAAATGTACACTAGATTTTACAAAGAAGATACGAGACATTGAGCATGTTGATCGGAAACAGTATCATAATGTGCTAATCTAAATTGAATTGAATACAAATAAATCACATAACAAATTAACCTGGCATTTAAGTTGCGATGAATTAAATAATTCAAATAAAAGAATTTTTAGGTTAGTTCAATTGGAAGAGTTTAGTAAAGACTTAATCCATCCATCTCAAAACCAGTAAACTGATGTCATTAAACCCATTCATCGATAAACATAAAACCTTAAGGAAAGGTGGCATACTTAGACATGTAAAGATTGATTTCGCCCAATAACATCCAACAATATTACCTCACAGGTACCATATAACCGAGATCCTAATAATCCTGGAGCTATCGGATTAAAATACTGGTCCATTGTAGGTCCAAGTGTTGTAAGAAAAATTGTGTATAAGTGTATAACTTGGTTTCGAGCGTGTCCAACCAACATAAAATAAATCGTGGGCGATTTACCGCAACATTGAGCCGAACGAGCTCGTCCATTCATTCATTGTGGCACACAGATCGTTCTTTTTGTGACTTAACGTCAAAAACGTACTTAAGCCCCTTTAAAAGATTTATATCTAGTCGGGGTACGATTTCGCATATTTACTCTGATAATTCAACCACTTTCATTACCGCAAACAAAGAGTTAATGAGTGACATAACCAACCTATTTAAGTCAAAATCGGTAGAATGAGATGTTATAGATAATTTAGTTTCTGAAAACATTAATTGGCATTTTATACTTACACGAGCGCCACCTTTTGGTGGGATCTGGGAAGCAGCGGTGAAATCAATAAAGTACCATTTAAAAATAATCATAGATACTGCGTATCGTAGACATTGCCCCTATTGAGACGGACGTGGTATCAATAAATCCGAGTCGACTGTCGCTGGGAACGGGCTCAGCAGTTAACTCAACATTTTTGGAAACGATGGTCATTCGAATAGTGGAAAGTTCAGTTTATTAAGCTTCGGTATTAGCGGTAGAGAGCAGTGATATCGTAGTGTATAGTAATTAGTAACCATAACCTAAAGCATAAGTTGTTTAGTTAATTCTAGTTTAAGCTCCATACCAGCATGTAAACAATATTTAATTTCAATTCTTTGCTCAATATATTTTTGAAAGAAGCTTTTCGACGGGGCCAGGATGTTACGAGAATTCAAATAATATTGTCTCATAAATTAAATAGGCTTTAGCTTTAAGTATTTGTCAGTAGCATAGTAACGCATAAATTTGGACTAAAGCTTTGGAGTGAAACGTTGCTTGTTTTCCATTTCGCATAGTCGGAGAGTGTTTGAAAGTACTACAAAAATTAATTGCATTTAAAAGTCTTGTGGTTAGAAAATGAAATAAAGCTTTTGGTCTAATTGACAAGTTTGAATGGAAGTGTTATCGATCGACCGTGAAATCCTTTTACTAGTTTGTTGAGAGTTGTTAGTTCATGTAAATAATAAGTAGTTGATGTTTGTTATAATAAATGAACCAATCCCACGAAAGAATATTTTCCTTGGCTCCTGGTGATCGAACTTTCGTGGAAAGGGCGGCAGTTTTCTCCCCGATTAACCCTCGCAGGGATCCTTTGATTTGTTCACCTATCACAAGTTTAAGTAAATTGTCGTATAACGTTAACGACTAATATTAAGAATTAAGTAGATCTGTTGCGCAAAGTAAAGTAAAGATTGTAAAATACATAGACTGTAATATATCGTACAACCAAGTTGGATGATAATCGACCCCAATTTGGCATTATCAATCGACGCACCGATATCCTTCACGAGGGAGTTCCGAGCGTAGCTACCACACTCATTACCTTACTATCGCCACCACCGGACGGAAGTCAACCATCAGGTCCTCTCTACGTGCATCGTATAAAACAAGGGGGACTGAACCAGACTTAAGGTAAACTTTATGGTGGATTCACTGTTTTTCATGACCGACTAATGTGCTTTTTAATGCATTATCTGTTTTGTATTTAGATAAGGTTGAATATGATTCCTTGTTGATCAATTTTGATTATTTTAGTGTAGAATTTTATGGCAAACGTACTCAATCTTTCGAAATTACAACTTTGTTTTGGGTGTTTTTGTGTATAAAGGTTTTGGTGATGAATATTATGTAAAAAATTTTATGAACGAAACTTACTTTATGAACGAAATTTATATCCTTGAATGGAGAACAAAAATTCTACAACAATTTTTAGAAAAAGTCGAGGTGGCCACAAGCTAGTTCCATTGCCGAAGACGCAATTGACTGAATTAATCTGATTAAGTGTAGTAACTGTAGTTGGTTTTTGTTTATAATTTGACATGTTTTTTTTTGGTTTATGGACTTGTGTATTTTAATTAGATGCGAACTCAGATGTTATAAGACAACTAATTGCGAGTTTTCTTTAAGTTGTATTATTTTAATGAGATCATAGAATTATCGTCAATATTTTTGGTGTTTATTTGAGAAAGTGCAGTACCTACGTTCTCCAACGCAATAAGTAATTTTCTATTATAACGTAGCATCCTTTGTTTTTAGAGTTGAATGCATTTTATAGCGATCCAATTAATATCCTTCCATCTGGTTGTAGATTAGAGTAAGGTAAATATAAGACATAAGTTTCATTGAAAATCTAACATATTAAATGAGGTAACATAACGATAATCATTGACTTATTTAGGGTAATGATAGTCCTTATTTACTATCGCGGCACGCAATTAGTTTAAATAAGCGTGCGAGAATATTTGTAACCTTTTAGGTGTAGCGGAGATCTGCTGACCAAGACCCACTTGTGATTACGTACAGGTAAGCGAGCTATTTGAGTATTTAGACAAACTGTGAACTTACGTAATTAGGCAAATGAACCAATGAAGCCAAATACTTCGGTACCCCTTTGCGGTTTTTATGACGACTCCAACCCCTATTTTAATTTGTGTACGGTAAACTATCATACGGTGTGCAAAATTAATTAACATCATACCCACCCCAACCCTTGAACTGTCAGCAAACCCCAATACTATCTGTCATTTCGTTTTATTACCAGTTTATATGGTAACCGCGTGCGTTTGCACGTGCGCGTGTGTGTGTTTGTGTCTGCATGAGTGTGCTTGTGTGTCCGTGCCCATGTCCGTGTCCGTGTCCGTATCCGTGCGTGTCCGTGTCCGTGTCCGTGTGTGTGTGTGTGTGTGTGTGTGTGTGCTTGTTGTGTGTGTGTGTGTGTGTGTGTGAGTGTGTGAGTGTGAGCGCAAGTACGTGTGCGAGCGCGAGTGCGAGTGACAGTGTATGAGTGTGGGTGTGGGTCTACGTGTGGGTGTGAGTGTTTGTTTATGTGTGTGTGTGTGTGTGTGTGTGTGTGTGTGTGTGTGTGTGTCGAGCAAACCCCAATTCTATCTGTTATTTCGTTTTACCACCAATTTATACGGTAACCGTGTGTGTTTGTGTTTGTGTTTGCGTGAGTGTGCCTGTGTGTGCGTGTGTGTGTCTGTGTGTGTGTGTGTGTGTATTTGTGTCTTCGTGAGTTTTTCTGTGTGTGTGTGTGTGTGTGTGTGTGTGTGTGTGTGTGTGTGTGTGTGTGTGTGTGTGTGTGTGTGTGTGTGAGTGTGCGTGTGTATGTGTGTGTGTGTGTGTGTGTTTGTGTCTGCGTGAGTGTGCCTGTGTGTGGGTGTGTGTGTGTGTGTATGTGTGAGTATGTGTGTGTGAGAGTGTGAGTGTGAGCGCAAGTGCGTGTGGGAGCGCGAGTGCGAGTGCGATTGGAAGTGTATGAGTGTGGGTGTGGGTGTGAGTGCGGGTGTGGGTGTGGGCGTGGGTATTGGTGTGGGCGTGAGCGTGGGTGTGGGTGTGGGTGTGAGTGAGTGTGAGCATGAGTATGAATATGATTGCGAGTGTGAGTATGAGTGTAAATATGAGAGTGGGTGTGAATATGAGTGAGTGTGTGTGTGCGTGAGTGTTAGTGCAAGTGTGAGCGTGTGTGTTTGTGTGTGTGTGTGTGTGTGTGTGTACGCGCGCGTACACACACACACACACACACACACACACACACACACACATTGTGGGAGTATATATTTCTCTTACCTACTGTTGTACTTGTTTTGTGTCAAGTACGTTTGGAACGAGACCGCAAATTGATTCGTGTGTAGATTAGGAGGGATGAAAGTATTTAGTTCGTGCACATTGTATTTATGTTATTTTTGGCCAAAGATTAACTTTGTTGAGTTGTTTTTCAAGTTGGCATCTAAATTTGTATTGTCTATTTGACATCAAGGTTTATACGTGTTTCTAGCGTAAATGATAACACTTGATTTTACGAGATTGCCAGTTTTCATCATGAACCTATTTAAAGAGAGGTTGCATGAATAAGCTAAAACATGTCTTATTTAATTTATTTTAATTCCCACTTTGTGGGTTCGCAAATATTGTGTTGTTCCACGCCAGATATTTACTGTGTATTTCAATAATGCACCCTTCTGATGGGTCTATCGCAGACATAGAGCTTTAGATTTAATGTGAAATTTAGCTGATCATTTGGCTGGGGAATATACATACTCAGCGTGCCATGCTCTTCCTCAATTATTGAATATTAATTTAAATCAAATTAAAACGTACTTATCGTCAATGTTTAGGCTTTCCGTGCACTGCTCAGACTTCTATCAGTTATTAATAATCATTTATTCCATAACATTCTCTTACACGTCTGAAAGTGATTTAAACAGACAGTGTCCTCTTACTATTATTAAACTTTAGTGCTATCGAGGGATTACTTTACTTCCATCAATGCGGTTATTAGGCAGTTAGGTAGTAACTTATAAAACTCTTGACAGCTTTTTAATTAAATCAAAGTTTAGTTTAAATTTTAACAACCTTTTGGTACATGCTAAACATATTTTCTGTTCTTTTCAAATACATATTTTACATATGATCACTACAAAACCTTTAAAAATCATTAAAAAATCGATCATGTTGGTTTTATTTACTTTATTCAGTTACATACATGTGTTCGTGTGTTGGTTACATGATATGCAGATAACACAAGGTATAATGGGCAAGTGGGAATCAGGAAACTGATTAGCCTAATTATGTTGATAATTGAGTACATAATAGATACAAATAAGAAATTTAAAGATAGTATGGTTAATCCATTTACATGGAAAGTATCGTCTGTAAAATTGATGTTTCAAACACGGATTAATTAATTAATGTTTGTCGTTCCAACGCATCCTATTTTGGTAGAGGATAAATGTGTATTAAGCTTTACTGATTGTGGGCACTGAACCATGATGAACATTATTAAAGGATATAGACGTTTTAAATTGGAATGCATGTTTGGCGTGGCATAGAGGACATCTACTTATCAGCATTAGAAGGTGCCACTACTATTTATTTACTTGTACATGTTTCCAGAATTGCAAATTACACGGGTGATTAAAGGTACAGCGTAAAATTATACAAACGCATATGTAACATTGATTAGTAGAGAAAAGATTTAATGTCATTTCAGCAACATAATTAGAATGTAATTAGTAGGTATGCATGATAAAGCAATTTAGTTATAATTTAGTAGCCTTTGCGATATTCATTTATTTAAATATGTTTACAAAACTGTTTAATCAACATTAATAACCGCTGATTTTTAACGTGCACGAGCATTTTTCTGAGAGAAAGGCAATTTTGGACCGTTGCATGACGAAGCAGCGGTAACTTTAAGGATCAGTGTACCTAGGTAAAAGAGGACAATTGAGAGTAAGGAAATAAACCTTACATTACCGAAAACACTAGAGAAACCTCGTCTGAAGTTTACACAAGACGACATATCTAAACATACAGTACTAAATATAGTTTATTCAAAGCATGAAATGTTTACATTAGAAACACTAAGAAAAACATTAGACGAGAAGTTATCGAGAATAGCAATTTAACAGTTGAAGACCCAAAATCGTATAATTATTACAACATGGACGCAACAAATATTGAAAAGTGATTGAAAGATAAGCTATTACCAAACTTGTCAAACCTTGATTGTTATGGACAACCCTGCTTACCATTCACGAGTAGTAAAAAGAACTAGCATCTTCTGCATGCAAATAATAAAAGCTATAAAAATAGTTAGCAATAAAATATTCCACAGATTTGATGACGAATTCTTGAAACTTTGCCAAACAACACAAACATGAAAAGCAGCATATATTGGGTAACATAATTAGAGAGCATGGAAATTCAATGCAACTACTAATATTTGGGGTATTTCCAAGACCTGTTACGATCAGCAGATAGGTAAAGATAGCCATTTTGATGTTACATGAATCCAAATGTGTATAAAGGTGATCCTGAAACCTGGAAAAGACTATTGTATCTTCTTTTTTCTTCTATCATCAGCGTTTAGGTAATTCTGCCTGTTCCAAGCTTCTTTTGTCTTCCTTCGGCATTCCTACGTCTCTGCTTCCCCTTGGGTGATAGTTTAGGATTTTTTTGGATATTCATGATTCTGTCATCCTTTTAACGTGTTGTTTCCAGTTATTTATATATTCTTATATTTTGTCATTAAGGTTAAAAATTTCTAGTTCTTCCCTTATTTCTTATTTTCTTATTCTCACTTGTGCAATTTTTAATAATTCTGAGTAATCTCATTTCCGGTGCTATGTTTGATTTATTTTTTGTGCTTGTTATCCACAACTCGTTTCCATAAGTGATTTTAGGGACGCCATGGTTTTGTACAACTTTATTCTAGTTTCTTTTCTTGTTTTGTGTTTTAGGGTTAGTACCCCGAAACTATAATGTTCGAGTGCTGGTCTCGGGAAGAGCTGTTAAGTATAAAGGTAGATCTATTAACGGTGTTCTTGAATGATGACAATTTAAATGCAGAAGATTATGAATAATTTTATACCTATCCTACCTTAACAATTTCACCGTCTTATCCGTCATTTAATATATAATTGTATTAATTTTATTGGATGTTGGTTGTTCCTAGCTGTAAATGTTTGTAGGTGCTTATGTTTTTATAATATTATTAATATTATTATTATTATTAGTTTATTGTTAGTTTGTATACGTATATAAAATAAGTTATTTTTATTATTGCATTTGTCACTAAACCAGAGTCCAATTTCTGTAATATTTAGTAATAATTAGATGCACCTACTAATTAGAATTTAATTACATTGTTGAAATCACGTTATATCGTTTCTCTATTAATCACATTTATATTTGAAGGCAGGTGAAATATTTTTGCATAATTAAAAAATTACCGAACTATTACAAGAGAAGAATGACGATTACTATGTACTTGTATATAATAAAGAAACAATTACGATAGTTAAAAACTTCTATATGCGACAAGAATACGTAATTATAATTATTAATCAATTATTTTCAGATGCATGATTGATATCAAATTAAAACCCTTCTCTGTTTATCAATACTACATATGCGTTTGTATAAATTAGAGCTTTCATTTTAATAACGTATATAAAGTACTATTATATGTGCGCGTAATAATACGTATTTCATTTAGAGTGTCACTGCGATGCGCTTTTAAAAGGATGTTTCCATGTAAGGACGTTCCTTACCCTAGTGTAAGGCAGTTGACTCTATTCAAAACAACTGTAACGTAGAGGATGCATTTTAGTTCAGAGACCGTGGTTAGAAATCCTCAACACGCACTTAGTTCTAACCTAAATGTCGTATATTAGAACGACAAAGATATATAACTTCACGATCAGTGTTAATGTAGCGGTAATCCTAGTAAAGTGCTGTAAATTTTCTGATATAATCTAAAATGCTTCCTTTCTACGATTAAACCGAATCAATACTTCATCATCAAAATATTTAGCTTTCTTGGAATGGTTGCAAAGTTCAATATTATACAACTGTAACATTGTTGCGAGAAATATTTTCATTTCTACTATTCCAAACCTTGAACCTAAAAAAAAATATAGATGTGGTTATGGTTAGTGCAAACAGTAACCAACCTATGCAGCTTCTTGGTCCAGATCCAAAAGTTAAAAAAGTAAACGGATTATTTTGTAGTGTATTTCCATTATGAAATCTATCTGGAATAAAATTTTCAGGGTCTGAATAGTTGCTTGGATCAGTGTTAATAGATTTGCTACAAATCCAAACCCAATCGTTTGTATTCAAATGTAAGTCTTTTTCGTGTGGTAACCGGGCTTTAATTGTGTAGGGTTTCACACATCTTCTGTCTAACAAACATGTAGGTGGATGTAATCTAAGACCTTCTAAAATTGTTTTAAAGATTATGTTACATAGTTTGCTAATGTAAAAGAGCGTAACCTATAATAACACTTTCCATATATTTCATAGATGATAAAATTTTATATGTTAAACGTCCATTATTTCGCTTTAAAATTTTGTCAATTTCTGAGTGTAGCTTTTCTTGAATATCTGCATTTACAGCTATTTCGTAAAATAGAAATGACAAAAGGTTTGCAATGGCTTCCGTACCGGCAACAACAAATAAAATCGCGTGTGCGACAAAATGATCTTCTTTTAAATTTATTTTTGATTTACATTTACCATTTGTCAAAAAGTCATATTGAAACCCTGCTTGCATCAACATATTGATAAGGTCAGGTCGAAACATTTTATTTGTCTTACGAAATTGTACGGAATCTAAAAATACTTTTTTAAAAAATAGATTGACTTTAGTAGAATTGGTTTGAATATGTAAGATCTGCAACAATAGAAGTATAAGTAAGTAACACAGTATTAACGTTATATTACCTTTGTGAGTACAGGAAAAAAGGAAAGTACAATTTCAATAAAACCCTTCAATCCCGTGAAACCAAGCAAACTTCTGGTCATTTGGAAAAAATCGTTGTTTTTGTATTTAAAAGAATCACAAGAAATTCCAAAAGCGGTACTTGCAATTACATCATTTGCATATCTAAAAGCCATATCCTTAATAGACATAGTGATGATTTCTTCACCTTTATTTAAATCTTTTAAGCAGTTTTCTGCACAGTCTTTCATTAATGGGAACATTGCACTTAGTTTAGAACTTGTAAAAAACGGTGTAACCGCTGATCGCATTTCCTTCCATCCTGATTCATCTAAAACATATATCAGTAGAAGTATATATTATCGGTTTCAAAATCTTTACTTGGCATGGTAAACAAATTTTTTGACCATACTGTATTTAGATCCGCCGAAGGTGTAAAATTATTATGATCTGCAAACGATTCGAAACTTGTTACAGTTATTTCTTTGACTAATTCTGGATCCTTAATTAAAAGAATTGGTTGTAAGTATGAGTAGATTCCTATGTATCTAAAATTGCATCGCAGCTATTAGTAATTAATATTAATTAATTAATTAAGAAAATTTATAGTAATTTAATATTAGTCAAGTTGCTTTGGTATGTGAGAATCCTTGCGATATTGTAGTCTCACATTCCATTAATATAAGTAATTTGATTGTAATCTCATTATATTTAGAATTTATATCAATTCTACATACAGAAAGACAAAGTTTGCATCTACTGGGGCTTGTATCTCGATAGGGCAGTTGGTTAGCGAAGTACTCTAACAAAGTATAGGTCGTAGGTTCAAGTCCTACTCGAAGTAAACTTTTTACTTATGTATTTAATAAAATTAATAATAATTTTCAATTACACATTTACTTTTGAACATATTCGTTCATAACAAAACTTATTAGTAATTAATGTTAAATTGTTCAGATCAATGAAATCAATAAACTTAATCAAATGATCATATTATATGGCCCAATAATGAAATTTTATGCAAGATTGCATTATAATATGATTATTATAACCAAGTTTCTTTGATGTAGCCGTCTTTTTATAGCCCGCGAAAGTCATTAGACACAAAACTATGAGTTTATTTAAAAATATTTACAATGCAATTATTACAATTAGTCATTTTTATACTAGATGGTGCAATTCCTGAATTTCATTCACCATATTTCTGGAAATATCTCAGTTATTGCGTTTAAAACTAACTAAACCAAAATGTCATATCAATTTGTCATGCCCTCTTGTGTACTCGTTTTCATGGTAACGCATCAATACCTAAATGTATTTCTTTTGAATATAACGTTATAATTCATTTTAAGTATCCAACATATTAATCGTGCATAAAATTTTGTGTACAGTGTGTCCCATTTTCGATGATATTTCGGGGTCTCACTTACGACTAAAGATACAGAGTTGCGATTTTTACACTACTGAGCTACTTTTTTGTGGGAAGAACGCTGGTATAAACAAATCTTTCATACATAGCCCGCTACATGAGATACAGGGCGGAATTGAAAATATTGCATTTAGAACCCCCCTTGTATCTCCGTTATCCTTTAATGTATGGCAAACGTAAAAATTGTTTCTTATAAATTTTTTTTACGTAGAATCCAGTGGCGCAGTCGTATTTTTGCTGTAATCCGTCAATTTGTAGCTATAAATAAAACTTATGGTTTTTTTAACGGAACATCTTGTATATTTTTCTTGCGTTTGAATGAAAATTTTGTAAGCTTTACAAAATATTTTAAATAATAAACTTAAAATGTATGATTTCGCAAAATCTGCGAAATAACATAGTGTGTATTATATAGCATTAGTATCAGTAGGCCGTGATTACTGGAACAATTAAATGATCATTTGCTAAGTGCTTGTCAAGACCTGTCAGTTGTAAAATTTATATTCTCTGCATAATATTGTTTTCGTTACAATGGCTGAAAATGACAGAGGGCAAAGAAAACTTCCGTGAGGCGTCTAAACTGTATTTCAACAGGTTTGCTTGAATACTTATTTATCTTTGACGTATGTGGATTTATTTGTTATTTAAATATCATTTAGATTTATACATATCCAGAAAGAAGACAACCTTCTCTTTTAAGGTTTTCTCGAATAAAAAAAATTTGGTAGAACATGGATCATTTATCCAACGCCTACCAAAAAGGTATAATAGGTAAAATCGCGATACGGATGAAGTCAACGTTTTAGCATGTATAGAGGCAACGCCTTCACAACCCTGCACAGTTCTACAGCATGAGATTGGTGTTCCCAAGGCTCGGTTTCAAAGAATATTGACTAAATATAAATTTAAGCCATACAAGATTAAAATTGTTAACATTTTGCATCCTGGGGATGCAGAACGTCGTTTACTGTTTTTTTTTATGATTGTGGACCTGAACAGGCTAAATTTGACCTATCGTGCTAAAGCGCTCAGGAACACTTAGGAGGATGGATAGAGGGATAATGAATTGTGGAGATTTGTACTGGATACTGATGATGTGAATGAGCGAACCAAGATAGCCCGAGATGGTATCAAAGAATATAATTCAGCAGCACAATAGCCGTTGTAATAACGATAATACAAAGAACAAATTCGTATTAGTAATAACTTTGACAGGTTTATAATATGGTCCGACGAGGCTTACTTTTCGAGTGCAGGTATTTTCTACAGGCATAATACTAGGCATTGGTCCCAAGAAAATCGTCATGTGCTATTCGAAAGGGAGTAACAGGGTCGATTTGGGTTTAGCGTGTCTTATTTTTTCTTGGGGCAACAAATAAAATACAGAATTTATGAAGGCAGCCTTACAGGGAGCAAATATCTTGAAATTTTGCATGATGTTATCCCTATGTTACTAGACAATGTTCCTTTAGGTCATCTTAACAGAGTACATTTCCAACAGGATGGTGCGCCCGCACATAACGTTGTAATTGTTCGACAATTTCAGACAATTATTTCCCGCAAAAGGGATCGGTACTCATGCACCAATTAGATAGCGTTAAAGTGTGCGTTAAAATCTTAAACAATGATTTAATTAAAATATAGCAAATCTACATGAGAGAAATTGTGTTGAAAATTACCTGAAATCAGGTATCAAAATATCACCGAACTTATACTACAGGTAACTATGTTTAACAAATACTTGTTGATATAATTAATATAAATATATTTAATTTCCTTGTAGGCAATCGTAACCTGCTGAAGGCCATTTAGATACGAATCTTATTCAGAGGTAAAATGTTTGCCAACTACTTGTTAACCGAACTAAGGTAGATGTACTTCTTTTCGTTGTAGAAAGCAATTTGTTTGTACATGCAAAAAAAAAGGAAAAAGCTGACCTGTGTTTGCGAATGCTTATGCGTTTTTCAAAGCAGCCGAGCAACGAGCAATCAATTCCCAGCATGCGAACTACAGATTGTAGTTTATCAGCAACACAATCCAAGCAATAAGCCAACGAGATACAGAACGGATACCCTTGTTACATTAATCAAGACAATCAAATGTAAACATGAACTTGGATGTAATCGTAACGGTAAGGTTACATGGACACTTCAATAGATGGAAACTTAAATATATAGAAACGTAGGTTTGTGGAACCCAATTTAGTTGCTAAAACGAAAGTAAAGAATGAACACGATGTTTATTCAATGATAAGGTGTTACCTCTAAGATCGAATACGAGTGGTTCTTCAATGCCTTAAACAATTTGTTACACTTATTTCTTTGAAGAAGTAATGTGAAATTCTTTTGTGTGTGAAACCTGCAAGAGAAGTTCTAATTATAACGAGGTTAACAAGATCTAGTGAGGCTTGCCCAAAATGTGTAGGTGTAATGAAATATGTCTATTACATCCGCCTTAAATGGCGATTATACCACTTTTATACAACAAAGCGATATTATATAGTGAAAATTTTCCATAAAAATGATGCTTAGCATCTAGTAAATAGAAACAATAAAATTTCCTAGAGACTTTCCACCCTTCTACAGCAATTGCGATTTTGAAAAGACAGCCAACGCCTCAAGAAACAATTTTACAACTTCATTTGTTATCCCATTTTAAATATTGTTAACAGATGTTTGTTTTCAAAATAAAGTATTATAAGTAAGATGCAGTTTTTGAATCACCATCTAGTGATGATTTAGCAAAGTGATCTATAAAATGTAAGAATGTTGAAAATAACCAGAACCTACGTTCATCTCAGAGATGGCGCTATAAGTATTAATTAAAATTAAATTTTGTAAAAACAAGTAGATTTTTAAAATACAGAAGTAGATACGAGAGTATAACGTAACCGCGTACACGTCCTAAAATAAAATTGCATGTGAAGTAGAACTTAACTGCGATACAGGAATGATTTTTTATATCATTTAATTCGTTATGCCGTAAATACAGAAATTTTTAACTCATTATACGAGAGAAAATAGATACTAGTAAGGTTAAAGCACATTACTAAATGTTTAAGTCACAGATACTTATTTAAGGTAGCTTTCAAGAACAGTAATCAGATAAAATAGTGCAATCGATCCTATATCGATTTTTGCACGTTACATCATATATTATATATTTTTTTGAAGGTTCCAAAATTTCCAATCGAGCGCAAGAAAAATATACAGGATGTTCCGTTAAAAAAACCATACGTTTTATATATAGCTAAAACTTGACAGCTTACAGCAAAAATATGACTACGCCACTGGATTCTACGTAAAAACGGTATAAGAACCAAAAATGCAATATTTTCAATTTCGCCCTATAACTTAGAAATGTAGCGGGCTATGAAAGTTTTGTTTGTACCAGCGTTCATCTCACAAAAAAGTAGCAGGATATTGTGAAAACCGCAACTCTGTATCATTACTCGCAAACGAGATACCCCGAAATATCATCGTAAATGGGACACACTATACACTATAACTGGTTTTATGATCCTACGGCGCTTTCTTAGTCCTCACGCTACCGCACGGGCTTGAACCATAAAATCCTCATTATTCCTTCTGTATATAAATATCTATAGTGAAGTCGAAAAACATAATCAATCAATTTTTTGTTACAAAACAAACACGCAAAAAATAATGATAATTAAATTGAGCAATAGTTGGCGTGCACACACATTTTGAGTGGTCACGTTTTTTTGTTTTTGTTTATCTGAATTCAGCATTATTTTATTAGAATCATGTTTTTGTTTAGTACTATTGCTATCGACTCAAAAGTATAAGATTCATTAAATAAGCAAACAATATTGATGTATGAATATGTACCTTGTGACAGAAATCTAAATATCTAAAAATTAAGATGCATTAAGTGCATAAGAGATAACGAGACGTCACTGATCAAACTCTAACTTATTTTAGTTTGAAAAGCAAAATATAGAGACGCCACTTACAGATAAAGTGTGTAGTAAGATCAACAAAAATTGCTAAGTAACGAAACAAATTAAACAGCGTTTGAAAGATTATGTTTTGGTCAATTAGGATTGCATAATTATTTTACACATGACTTTTGTGCCAATTTGAATTTAGCAAAAATAGCTTCGATGGAATCACTTTTTAAGGTGGACCCTACAAAATATCATATGAAATCAATCAAAACTTGATATTGAAGAATATGTAATTGATTTTGATCAGGAAAAAAGTAATCAAGTTGTATTAGGATGTTAAGAACATAGGAAAATTATAAGAATGAAATTTCACGCTTGGCCTAACAAATTATTTCAATTTCTTTTGCGTTTTACGTAGTAAAATATGTCGTATGTAGAGAAGTTTAATCAAGACCTTCTAAAACGTGGTTTTACGAATTTTCATTGACCAAATAAAATGTCCCTCCTGCTAAAGGGGTAAAAGGTTATAAATAGAAGTGCATAATAAGGGTTAAGTCAGTGTATATTTAGCATTTACGCGAAACGTTCGTGTCTGAATGTATTAAATTAATGTTAATAATTATTATTATGTATAATTATGTTAATAATGTTTTGGTCAATTAGGATTGCATAATTATTTTACACATGACTTTTGTGTCAATTTGAATTTAGCAAAAATAGCTTGATGGCATCAGTTTTTAAGGTGGACCCTACAAAATATCGTATGAAATCAATCAAAACTTGATATTCAAGAATACGTAATTGATTTTGATCAGGAAATAAGTAATCAAGTTCTATTAGAATGTTAAGAAAATTATAAGAATTAAATTTCACGGTTGGCCTAACAAATTATTTCAATTTTGTTTGCATTTTACGTAGTAAAATATGTCGTAGGTAGAGAAGCTTAATCAAGACCTTCTAAAAGGTGGTTTGACGAATTTTCATTGGCCAAATAAAATGTCCCTCCTAAGGGGTAAAAGGTTATAAATAGAAGTGCATAATAAGGGTTAAGTCAGTGTATACTTAGCATTTACGCGAAACGTTCGTGTCTGAATGTATTAAATTAATGTCAACAAGGAATTGTTGATAGTTAAAACGAGCGCAGCCATTTTGACAGTTGGCAAATACGTCCTAAATTGGAAGTGTATCGCGTTAATTCTTAAAAATAAGGTTACTTAAATCTATTATTGATCGTATAAAAAAGTTAATAGTGCCTAAAGGTCATATATAAGGAAGCTGACACAAAAACTATAAATATTGTGTAACGCGATCATTTTAAAATTTACGATATTAATTACAACTTTAATAAATAAGCAAAAGTGGTACGCACAAATAATTGAAATTGAAATGAGTGTTACCATAGGTAAATAATAATACAGACATTAAAAAATATGTAATGCAAAAAAAATAATTAAAAAATATTTTTTAAGTATAAAAAGTCAGGTGCGAAAGGGTTAACCACACACACACACACGCACGCACGCAC
Source organism: Vesta saturnalis (assembly GCA_036346205.1). Taxonomy (NCBI): domain Eukaryota; kingdom Metazoa; phylum Arthropoda; class Insecta; order Coleoptera; family Lampyridae; genus Vesta; species Vesta saturnalis. Next base: position 637,496 of record JARFJB010001417.1, read on the forward strand.
GCACGCACGCACGCACGCACGCACGCACGCACGCACGCACGCACGCACGCACGCACGCACGCACGCACGCACGCACGCACGCACGCACGCACGCACGCACGCACGCGCGCGCGCACGCACGCACGCACGCACGCACCCACCCACCCACCCACCCACGCACGCACGCACGCACGCACGCACGCACGCACGCACGCACGCACGCACGCACGCACGCACGCACGCACGCACGCACGCACGCGCGCACGCGCACACGCGCACACGCACACACACACACACACACACAATATATATATATATATATATATATATATATATATATATATATATATATATATATATAGGTATCAAGTGTATTTGTTAGGCCCGATATGTTATCAGGCCGCTATGAATCCCGAGGTAGGGGTTGCTTGCACAACTCGTTTTTTTTATACAAAGTGTATACCCTTAGGTACTAGTGAGTCCCGACAACGTCGCCGTCATAAAAGCAAACAGTAGCAGGACAACAAAAACGAACTAGCTTTAAACATTTGTAAAATTAAAATAATACTTTAATCCTAACAATAATTAAATATCAATGTGACACGTCCAATCGATTATTTTAATTTAGTAATGCTATCATTTTCAATATTTTAAAATTTTTATTAGTACCTTTAACAATTATAAATTTATCCATGATTGCACCATATTTAAAACAATACACTTACTGAATGCTTATTCATTATGTTATAAGCAATTTTCTGGAGGTACTATAAACAAATCGTTATCATCTATAAAGCTTAGTTCTTGTTATAAGTATAGTGTTTGCAATTAACACTTTGTTTTAACACAAAAGTTCCATTCATTTTTTAACTTAAACCCATTATTCATTGTAATAAATGAAATACATTGTCATTACAGCAAAGTTTTTAAATGGTATATCATTTAGTCGTTAAAATTAAGAAGTATCAAATGTTACATGTGCTATGCTACGTTTTTGTTATTTTGCGTTAATCTATATAAATAAAAATGAATCGCCAAATGTGTTGCTAAGCGCAAAACTCGAGAACGGCTGGACCAATTCTGCCAATTTTTTTATTCGAGTAATGGTTGAAGTCTGAGGAAGGTTTTTATGAAGAGAAAAATTGGTAAAATCTCCCGGAAAAACGTGATAACCTAATTTAACACGGCGCGCGCCCAAGCCCTCATACTTTCTCTCTCACACACCGACCATTTATCTCACCGCGAATGCGAGAGTGCATTTATTTGTTATTATTAAGCGACTGGTATCTATGCATGGTGTTGGAATAATAAATTTTTTATTCTTCCATTCGCTAATATCGCTTATATGACTGTTTTAGCGTTAAGCAGAATAAGAGAATAGCCAATTATTTCAGTTCATTCTGTCTACATGAAACAAAAGTGACGTAATGGTGTATCCAGTTTTAGTAACCATGTACTACAACGGGAGTTGTAATGTCTAATGAACTGTGAATACACCAAATTGGTTAAATGTTCAGTTAATGCAGCAGTCTTTGTGTGAAGTAGACTCAAATCAAGTTATAGAGCAATTTAACTTTAACTTTAGGTTATTGATTAGTAATTTTTGTAGCAACCTTAATAGGTAATGTGTGTATATAAAATTCAAAGTCATGACTGACTCAGTGGCTGACTGATATATCAAAGCACAGTCTAAACCGCTGGTCCTATAGACTTGACAGAGGGTGTTTTTTTGAAGTGTAGGTATCCACTAAGAAAGGGATTTTTCGAAATTCCACCCCTAAGGGGGTAAAATGACGGGTTGAGTTTTTTTAACTTTTTTATTCCATGGGTCGATTGACTCGAATAATTATGAGACACGTGTATCACAAAATTTAAATATCACCCTCTCCATTCTGAGATCGTAGCAGCGCGCGACGGGTACGGCTAGTTAAGTATAAAATAATGGTAATTCAAAATAAACATTTGTGATAGTTAATTTTTTCTACATAGTAAACAAGGACAAGAAGCTATATTAAATATGATTATTTAACCTTTCCGTATGCAGTTTTTTATCGTAATGGTGATTCCACAAAAAATAGACCAATTGAATACCAATTCAGATTTTTTTAGAAATTCATAAAGTAAAAGATAATTATAGTTTATTATACAAGTAAGCAATGTTACAAATATTTTGCGAAAAAATTTAGCTTATGAACATTTTGAATAAACAAGTTTTTATAAGTGAATTATATATAATGACTCACGTATAGTTTAAAGTTTTTATCAAACCCTTTCCTATCATTAATTTCTAGCAAAACAATAAAAATTTATGAAATTTATGCATTAGTTGATTTACTTAACAATAATTTAATGATAGATTTAATGGATGTCAAAAAAGCTGATTTTAGGTTTGTTCCAGAGAAGTTTTAAATATAGTATAAATATTAATTTCAAGGGTTTGAAAATTGGAATGTTCAAACCCAAGAAGACTAAACAGCTTTGATGTCAAGGGCAGCAATTTAACTTAATATTTCTTGCTTTTAGTTAATTATTTGGAGTTTTGTATTTCAATATTATAAATATTGCATAGAAAAGTCAATTATTTTATACGTATATTGGTACCCGATACCAAGCAGGAAGCTTCATAGTTTTACAAAAAAACGTTGGTAAATCCGTTTGATATGACTATAAGATGTGTCTTACAGAGGAAGATTTATGTACTGGTCATAGTATGCTTTGTACTTCAGTAACACTTCTGGCGTCCCCCGGCAATCATATTAACACATTTAAATATCACGGTGAGTGAAAATTGCCCATGAGATACGTCAAAAATTAAAACTCTTTTAATTGGACATTGCGAAAAAATGCAGGAAAAACAATACATTGAAGCAAATGCCCATAAAAGGAACAATTTCAGTCTGTCGCAGTACAGTGTTCTACGAAATAAATCTGATTTCGCATTCAGCATAATGTAAATATCAATAAATAGGTTTGTAAGGTAATTTAAAAAAAAAGTTAAGTAAAAGGAATTAAAAAAATGAAAAAACCACAGTGAGTATTCAAGTAAAACTATAAGTCAGTAGTGACCCGAAGTAAAGTTTAGCTCATCGCTTCAGCCTATAAATGAGTCATACGTTACCTTATACTTTTAATATTTTAAAAGTTGTTTATATGGATTAATTATGTTTTTAGAACAGTAACCGAAAAATCAGTATTCGTCTTGTTTTTAACAATTTCGCAATACTATTACGAAATCTAAGCCTATCACGATTTTAATAATTTTTATAAATGAATCACAAATTTGACTGATTGACTGATCCACCCACAAATCCACAGTCTAAACTATTTAACTTAGAGATATGACATTTTCAGGTATGAGAGCCTAGATGGCGGAGGTGTAAAACATGAAACGATTTAAAAAGATGCTCTCCTTAAGAAGGTGAAACATGAATTTGAAGGTCGATATAATTTTCCTGGTTAATTCCATTAGGAGATTAGAATTTCGATTATAAGTTCCCTAATGAACAAGAGTGGATACAATAGGCCGGTTTTTGACATTTTTTGTAGGGGGTGACATTAAGGGTTAATGGGAAGTTGAGGGTAATGGAACGTATCTGCCGTTTTTAACCGTACGAGTTCCAAATTTCTTTTAGAAATATGGAGTCCACTTGTTTATAATTTCGTTATGTGTAGGGATAAAATACAGAGCAGCTTAGTTAGGAGTGACATCCAATATTATCTGATTCACTACGAGTGCATATTCGACAAATAGATGCATGAGTGCTTATATAATCCAATGCATGTCAATTTTTAAACACTTTTTTAAAATCAGGGCTGTACTTAAACGTTTCATAAAAATTTTAAAATGGTTTCAGAATTTAACAAGAAATTGTTACAAAATATGAATTTACAAGTACTCGTGTAGAACCGCAACAAGAATATTTTAAATATAAACACACAAGGGCGACTTTAGAAATTATGGGCGAGAAAAAACGTTTCACACTTAAATAATAAGGGCGATTTTTAGACACTGTACATTGGGTGAATGTTTATGTTTAGGTTGTAACACTATTTAATGGAATTTTAAATAAACTCGGCGTTAACAATGCCAAGCCAAGTAGTTGACGAATCCGTGGATAACATTACTTGTAAATGTAGCGTTGAAATTAGTGCCAATACTTTTAAATGTGTATCCTTCAACAACAAAAATAGTAATCTGTAGTAGATACTTTTACATGTTATACCTACTCAGGTGTTACAATAACATATAATGTTCGTGAATAACAGATTTTTTATTAAAATTAAGCCAATAGTAACATAAAACCCAAAAATTATTGAGTACATACAATATTAGTAATTCATGCAAAATTTAATTTTAAGAAAGTACGCTGAATTTTAACATTAAAATTTAAATCTTGACAATTACAATATAAAATGTAGCATTTACGTGGAACTTACCTCATATGTAAGTGAAGATGTAGAGTAAAAATTAGTTTAATATTTAATATTGTTTGTTTTTCTGCACTTCAAACTGAAAAAAAATAATCCTAAAATTCTGATGCTAGCTTTCTATTCTGTATATTAATATTGGGAATAATTGAATATTCCCCCAATCATATACGATCGAAATGATTTAAGGATCATACAGAAGTCTTTTGTTTAATCGTGTTACACAGGTAGAAACATAACTCTAAATTGATTGTGTGGAATTTTCAATATTCTTATATTATTTCTGCACTAACTTTTTTTTAATATTATTGTGGACCTGAATAGGCTGAATTAGGCCTATCGTGCTAAAGCACTCAGGAGCACTTAGGAGGATGGATAGAGGGATAATGAATTGCCAATAGATGCCTATGAACAGCTACCTTAAATTTTCTCATATCATAAGTGAGAGGATAACAGGAACTAGGGAGATCACTCCAGAGTTTAGAAGCCGTGTAGAAAATGTGGATTGCGCCCGTTTGGTACAAGTGGAGATTTGTACTGCATACTGATGATGCGAATGAGCGAACCGAGTATTTCTCGCAAAGATAGCCCGAGATGGTATAAAAGAATATAATTAAGCAGCACAATAGCCGTTGTAATAACGATAATACAAAGAAAGAACTGAAACCATCGTTCTATGCTCAAGGGACTGTATGTGAGAAGTTAAGGACGGGTCATTTATAAGACTAATCGCTCTCTTCTGAATACGATCAACGATATCGAGAGCGTATTGGGGAGCACAAACCCAGAGGTGAGAATTATATTCCAGATGAGGCCGAATTTGGGCCTTATACAGCAGAAGGAGTTGTCGAGAGGTAAACTACTGCTTAGATCTGTACAAAAAGCTTATTTTACGAGCAGCTGTGTTGGTAGCTGACAGAAAATGGTCAACTCATGAGAGATATGAAGATACAGTACAGGTTATCTAAATTTTATTGCATGTCACAATTATAAAAGAACAGCTTAAAGTAAAAATTAACGATTTACTTTAATTTAATTTAATAGTTTAATTTTTAGCCTTTTCTTTCTTAAAAAAATCTTATATTTTTTTGCATCCTGTGGGCGTTTCTTACAATAATTTGCGAATAAACCAATGTTTCAAATTCGGACTCACTTGATATATACGAAGTAGCTCTTAAAGAGCCCATGTGCCACTACTTGGGATACACAAGGTCACGTTAGTATATGCAGACAAACTGTATATAAAAGCGACCTCTGCAACGTAATGATAAGAACCAATCTGTGTATACTGCACATATAAAAGGTATATATGGAGACCACTCTAAAATTCGTATTTACGCGTTTTGTCATATGTACACCTTGATGATATATACATGGTACCTTAAGAAGACCGCAGCCGGGTTATATATATATATATATATATATATATATATATATATATATATATATATATATATATATATATATATATATTTACACATTTTTCACCTTTAAATTTTAGTGTTTTATCTGAGTTCTTTAATTTAAAAAGATAGCCCAGTTTCGTTGATTAGTTGATTAGGAAAAACCCCGCAAGGTCAGCGTGTACAGTATTGTTAAAGTAAATAATTACCCTTTAGGATTAAAGATTTAAACACCAATTAGGAAAGTATTTAGGCAGGCATTTCTAAGAAAGGAATTATAGAAACCTTATCTTTGCACATCAAATAATCTACGTAGAGGACATCTACTAGCGGTTGGCGAGACTACCTGGCGGTTCTGACCCCAAATACTCATTCTTAAGCTTCTTAGGATAATTGAAATTAACATAAAAGTGCAAGAAATCCAGTGGCGTCTTAGTGATTACACAAAATTTGTAAATTAAAAGGTTTTTTACTTTTTATTAGATTAGGGTAGATTAGATTTTATTATATGTACAATAGATGTACATAGATAAGGGCAACCAAGTAATGAACAGATTTTTTTAAAATTGTATGCGCCACAAAAGCTGCCACATAAGCCTGTGTCGTGCTTTCTAAAGTTACAGGTTTTATTTCTTCTTCTATTACTTCTTCAAGTATATCATCTTCTTGAAATTCTTCATTTTCTTGTACTATTGTGTCGTTCATATTTTTATCAACATTCAAAGCAGTTTTTTTGTGCGGTGTAAATGTCATGTGCATTTTCCTCATTGCTTAAAACGTCTAAAAATCGGCCAAAGTCTGTGTCACAATTGCCATTATCCACAGCAATTTGCAGCCGAATATTAGCGTAATGTTGAAGGGCAATTCGAAATTGACGCACAGTGGGCATTGGTTTATAACCGCCTCTTGTCCGCATTACAGAAAAAAGTTTTCAAGCGGATCTTGATTCAAGAATGAAGTTAATAAGTATTTAATGTCGTAATTGGTTTTTAAATCGACCCACAACATTAAAATTGATTTTATAGAAAGTTGAAATCCTTGAATAAAATATATGTTTGTTCGTAATCTTCCATTTTCAAAAACTTTTAAACTTCTAAAAAAATTTTCTGGAAACAATTGGGACGTATATGTTTATCTGTTATTTTAATAAACTTCGAGTTGTAGAGCTAGCTCCAGGAATTGGTAAATCGCCCGCTCATTCGTTTAGAGGAGCAAGTAAAATGAGTGCAGCAATAACGCCTTAAAACAAATCATTGTTGATATTTATATTGCAAAGAAAATGCGAAAAGGACAAGCATTTAAGTTTTCAAATTTCCGACAAAAATGAAGACATTCTAAGTGAGTGGAAGCAAAATTGTGGAAATATAAATGTGTACCTAACGGATAATTCAGAGTTAGGTAATAAAGTCCTGTGAAAAGCATTTTATTTCCGATAATATAATCATTCAACAAAAGCGGAAAATTTTACGAAAGAATGCCGTGCCTATAAAATTTTATCAAGGTAAGTTTATTACTAGTTTGCTTATTCATTTATTTATTTTCAAAGTTAAATGTTATCTATTGAGGTTTGAACTTAAAATTGAAATAAAACTACATGGTAATTTTGTATAAATGCCGAGATTTACAGTATATATGCCATTTATACTTAAATATACCTAAGTTTGAACATTCAATAGACCCTACGGTTGGACCGAAAGAAGCGCAATTAGGAAATATATTTTTTGACAATTTATTGGGGGCGAATATTAGCGACAATTCGCCGCGCTATTGCTGATGTAGACCTCAAGATAAAGGCAAACAGATGCATTTCACAGTAATAATTATATCCCCATTCTCCGGTCCGCCATGAGACACCTCTCCCTGGCGGTACTATATTAGGTTTTTTTGTCATATATGCTATATTTTACCTTTTCTCTGTAAAAATAATACTATTTTCTAAATTTTAGCAGACAGTCAAGCCAACAATAAAGACATTCGCAAAAGACTTTTTTCTGACATGGATGGTAAGCTTATTAATTATCATAATAAAAGATCTCGTCAGATGGACACAATATCTGGTTTGTTTAAATTTTTCTGTTATTTTAATATTAAAGTTAATATTATTTTTTTTATTTTTTTAATAGATGAAGTTTCTCTCAAGAAAGAGATACATTTTAATACAAAAGAAGATGTTGCAGAAGGATTTGAAGATTTTCGCCATCTTGGACGAAAAGGTATGCCTGCTAATACAGCGTTAATGTTTTATATACGTGGCCTAATAGAAAATTGAGACTTCCCTTTGTTACGTTACCTCTGAATATTACAAAATAATATTAACTTTAATATTAAAATAACAGAAAAATTTAAACAAACCAGATATTGTGTCCATCTGAAGAGATCTTTTCTCTTTGGAACATAGTGAATCATTTGTAATGGCGGGATTGTTTTCTAAAAAATGCATTTATACATTTACGGTTTATTATGATAATTAATAAGCTTACCATCCATGTCAGAAAAAAGTCTTTTGCGAATGTCTTTATTGTTGGCTTGACTGTCTGCTAAAATTTAGAAAATAGTAAAGAAATTTATGTTGTTACTCATAAATTTACAATTATTTTTACAGAGAAAAGGTAAAATATAGCATATATGACAAAAAAAACCTAATATAGTACCACCAGGGAGAGGTGCCTCATGGCGGACCGGAGAATGGGGATATAATTATTACTGTGAAATGCATCTGTTTGCCTTTATCTTGAGGTCTACATCAGCAATAGCGCGGCGAATTGTCGCTAATATTCGCCCCCAATAAATTGCCAAAAAATATATTTCCTAATTGCGCTTCTTTCGGCCCAACCGTAGGGTCTATTGAATGTTCAAACTTAGGTATATTTAAGTATAAATGGCATATATACTCGTAAATCACGGGCATTTATACAAAATTACCATGTAGTTTTATTTCAATTTTAAGTTCAAACCTCAATAGATAACATTTAACTTTGAAAATAAATAAATGAATAAGCAAATTAGTAATAAACTTACCTTGATAAAATTTTATGGGCACGGCATTCTTTCGTAAAATTTTCCGCTTTTGTTGAATGATTATATTATCGCAAATAAAATGCTTTTCACACAGGACTTTATTACCTAACTCTGAATTATCCGTTAGGTACACATTTATATTACCACAATTTTGGTTCCACTCACTTAAAATGTCTTCATTTTTTGTCGGAAATTTGAAACAACTTAAATGCTTGTCCTTTTTCGCATTTTCTTTGCAATATAAATAGCAACAATGATTTGTTTTAAGGCGCGTTATTGCTGCACTCATTTTTACTTGCTCCTCTCTAAACGAATTAGCGGGCGATGTACCAATGCGTATACGCATACAACGTTATATGCGAAGCTTCGCACGTAACGTTCTAGACGTGACTGAGAATTCCTGGAGCAAATGCAGCGACTTGCGACCTCAGCGCTCCTATCCGCCAGAGCAAATTTTATGCACAAAACGCCTTGCCCTTTCGCGAGTCTCTATAAGTTTTCAGTCAACGATATTATACAATGCAATAAAAGTAGAAAGATGCAAGACTACACCCTTTATCATGGGTAAGTGAGTTTGCACTAGACAATCTTGTTGTACGTGTACACAATGTAAGTTGCGCACGCACGCACGCACGCACGCACGCACGCACGCACGCGCGCGCGTGCACGCACCCACGCGCACGCGCACACGCACACGCACACGCACACGCACACGCACACGCACACACACACACACACACACACACACACACACACACACACAAGTTTCTTTAACATCTATCCTGGTAAATTGTTGCAGGTTAATCAGAATATAAGAAAATGTATGGCATACGTCTAGTTATAAGGCAACTGAACTATTTTTCTAATCACAAAATTTTTTTATAAAATTTCTGTCTGGCATATTTAGATTATGTGCAGTTAGTAGAGTATAAATATTGGACTAGAAATACTGGAATTACATTCTAATAAAGAAAAAGTATTAGATGTATTTTAACTAATTATAAAAACTTTTTTTAAATTAATTCCTGATTTTTTTTATTTCAATCGATAGACTGTATCATATCGTTTGTTAGTCTCGGCAATTTCGGAGAAGTGGCAATGGTCAATTATGTCAAAAACGATCCAACCAAACTTGGACAAATAAGTGGAGTGATTGCTATTTTTAAGATGAAAGATATAGAAATGAAGCGTGCAATGGTCGAAACAGTCTTGGTTTGAAGACTGAGAGAACCTCCAAAGTTGCCTTAGCTGAAACTTTCGTACAACAGGAATGCGGGAAAATAAATTGCTGCAGTAAATTATAAACTTTAGACCCATTATTTTTATCATTTTGTGGTACATTTTTTCTCTTATATGCGACATTATAGTTACGATTTCTTATAACTTGGAGTATTATAATTTAAAAGGAATATTCTTGCGATACTGTCTCTAATGACTATCCCAAGGTTCAAGAACGCAAACTTTTTTTTGTTTTGACCTTAGCGATATGTAGAAGTAAAAAACGAGTTCTTTAGATGGCTTAGCAACCAGTTACTGACACAGAGGGCCGAAAAATGTTAATTAGTACATACGATTTCAGTTATTAGTCGCCATAACTGCTCATAAACGTTACAGAATTATACTTTTGCAAATTTTAGAGAAAGTACTGATCTAAAAAAACTTGCGAAGAATGTAAAATTGTACTTAATGGTGCAAGAATAATTTCGAAATGAATGTATAATTAGCAATTATCTGCAAACAAAAAAATCTCCGATTTAGTTGTATTTATCCTGAAGTTAAATAAAGAATTTTTTACAAATAAAATTGGAATAAGCTAAATGCATCATCAAAAGAAATTGCCAAAGAAACAACAGTGTAATTTTGTATCACATTTAAAAAACAGAATAAATGACAATTTATTGTATATAACTAAACAGGATTACATAATTCTAAAAATAATAATTTTAAAGCATCACCGACGTAAATTAATTACACAATTTTCGATTGGGATAGCATTGTATTACATAACATTTTGCCCATATTATGCGAATAATACGACTATCTGCTGTAATTACACGAGATGTTTTTTTTTTGTCCTTCGGACTCGTTTTTTTAATGTGGTGGTTTGTGAAGTCTATTTACCAAAAAGAAACCAAATAAGAGATAAAAAATGAAATGTTATCTTTGGAGAAAAAAACCTGGAGTGTAATCCGATGAAATAATTTAATGAATAATTAAAAATAATAGCTAGGCAGTTACGAAAAATTCAAGAATACATGTTTTTATTTAAAAATGCCAAATTGTTCTTTCGTTATCATAGCAACAAACAATAATCAGGTTTGAGAAAGTTTGCCATGGAAGTTTACACACATTTTATTCAGATGCAAAGTTAGGGGTAACTTTATCCCATGTTAAGCTGACAAATTCATCGCGGCTTATAGGGTTTTTTATGCATGAATTAAATTATCATATATAATACCACTAGTGCGTCCAAAATTATCGCTAATCTGGGAAAAAGCGGTGTTGCCTGGAAACTACGTGAGTTGGTTTTCTGTGTATATATATATATATATATATATATATATATATATATATATATATATATATATATATATGTGTGTATATATACCAATGGCTTCTCACCAAATTTTACGAAATCGTTTCATTTTTACAATAAACAACTTAATATGCTTAACGTGGCTGTCAGTGTTTGACGCATACGTCTTGTTTATGACAAGAATAGCTCTGTTACTGTGGTAGTTGTGTATGACGTCATTTCAGTTGAATTACCGCTGTAATTCATAACGTACAATGGGATTATTACTTGTGGTACTTAAATTAATTCCGGAATTTTTCGATTCACGAATGTTTTGAAAATTAATTTGATAATTTTCTCAAAACATTCGTGAACGAGAAGAGATTTCCGGTAATTAATTCAAGCACGTGGAGGAATCAGTAAGAAAAAAAATATTCGTTGCTATTGATGACGGGAGATTTCCGATTGGAAATCTCTCGTTGATATTGACGACGGGATATTTTCGCTGTAATCCTAACGAAGTTGCATAGGAGTAAATTACACATGAAGGAAATATTTTGTATAATACAACAAAATATACCACATGAAGTTACAAAATCAAAATAATTCTTTTACTTTAAGCCTTAAGAAGAAAGAAGAAAATGGACAACGTTGCGACCTAAAGGAAGAGTTATGTTATCCGCCAAAATACTCAACATTAATTTGATGCCGGATGTTTGGAGTTCTGTTGAGTTCTGAAACGTAAATTCGATCAGAATTTGACATACAGATGCGAACCATTAAAGCTATCGATATTAAATTTAGTTCAAAAGTTCTTTGGCATAAAATATAGGTCAAGTTCGCTAATGAGCAAAATTGAATATTAAAATAATTCATTGTTTATTTTAATAAAAAAATTTTTTAGAAATTAGAATACCAAAATAGGCAACATTGTAAACGCAAAAACAATAACTTATCTAAAATTGACGTTTAAAACCTCATGACAGACAGAGTTTAATAAACTAACTTAAATTAAAAGAAATAAAATAATTTTAATTTCAATTTTTTTAGGATAACTTTATAAAGAGAATTTATGTAAAATGAAATTTTCTTTAAAAAATACATCTACACCTTTTCTTATAAAATTAATCGTTATTCAGATAATGAAAAAATTTTAACTAATACCTAAACTCCACCTTTGGAATTTTTGCCGCTAAATTACGCGTCATATCAAAAAATTACATAGTATATAATTAATCGATATGTTTAAGGTCTATGTCTAGGTATTTTTAATTCTTTGAAATATGTAGCTGTTTTAGAAATATTTGATAAAAACCAAAAACTTCCCCTAATAAACCCCCCTCTCCACCGCTGGATTCCTCCCAAAATCTAATCAGCTCTAATTCATATGAAAACAAGCTTAAATAATAAACTTTAAGTACGTCGGTATTTTTCGTTCTGGTGTTATCGTGGATACAAAATGACAGACTATTGTGTTTAAAAACCGATATGACTCAAATTCAGGTATTGTGGGCTTTGAAGCTGCTTATTACAAATGTTTGGTCAAAATTTGTTTATACAGTGTTCATACAATTTTATATAAATGGAGAAAAAGTTTACCTTACATTTCACAAAAAAAATATATTCTTGATAAAAATCTTTGCATGACATGTAAATCCATAATCAGGAACAAAATTTTTAAAACATTGGCTGGAATATAAAGAAAATAAAAAATAATGATTTGGAAGATCAAAATACGTTCAAACAGTAGTGGAGAGCAAAATGTTCGTTGAAATTGTGATTAAGTAGCAAGAAACTGCTGCGTAATTTGCCATAATGCTTTCTGATATATGTAAATAAATAACTACAAAGCACACAATACCTGAATTTGAATCATATCGGTTTTTAATCACGATAATCCCCCCCCCCCATTTTTGATCTGCCATTTTGAATTTTTAATTTTGACAAATGATTTAGCCTTATCAACCTTAAAAGCTCCCAATACCTGACTTTCAAAACAATCGGTTGATAAATTAAGAAATGCACAATTTTGTACCCTAGAAACGGTGCGCCACTGTTTATTATTATTTTTTTTATTTTGAAAGTATATAAAAAACGTATTAGTTTGTTCTTCACGTAACTTTTTAAAACTTGAAACATTTTCTTAATTTTCTAATCCCCTAAAAATGCTCCGCCACTGGTTGGATTTTGGTCATTAACGAACTGGACCTAGATTTTATGGCATAATTTTTTGCTACTTAATCACAATTTCAATGAACAGTTTGCCCTGCACTACAGTTTAAACGTATTCTGCTCTCCGTCCAAATCGTTATTTTTTATTTCCTCTGTATTCCAGCCAATGTCTTAAAAATGTTGTACCTGAGTATTGGTCTACAAGTCATGCAGAGATTCTTATAGAGGATATATATTTTTGAGAAATGTAAAATAAACTTTTTCTCCATTTGTATAAAACTTCTTGGGACACAGTGTACATATGAGAAAACGTTATGACACATAGTTTGGCAGGGGTTTTTGTTCATATATTTTTGTAGGGAGATAGTAAAAGGCCGTTTTTATGACAACAAAGCGGAGAGTAAAGTTGCGTTTTATTTTATATGATAATGAAAACTCATTCACCTTTTGTAACGGTTTCAAACGGCATTAGGACATCGCACGGGCAAATAACTGAAAGAGCTAACTAGCTCGTCATGAGGTCGTGGGTTTTATTAAAATTTTGTAATTACAATACGATAAGTCCAATCGGATAATGTTTTTGGACGCCACTCTGTCTTAATCCGGGCAAACGAAAGAGGTGCACTACCATAAAACAGAGAAAAATACCTGAACCTGCCTTTCTGGTCGCAACCAGCGGTTCCCTGACTCGATTCTGAAACGTAATGCTCTAATACACCAGAATCTAGCTCTTACTATTCGGCACCTCAATTTTTTAATTTTTAATAAATTCCACCTTTAGTTAGTTTCCGCTCTAATTCAAACAGAGCTACCACCTTTCCTATCTTAATTGACGTATACTCAAAATAAATTATGATAGTCATTCACATAAATAACGTTTTTGAGCATCGGTATACTGTTCCTTTGCAAAGGAAATGTAGCACTTAAAAGAAACTCAGCAATTCAATTTAACAAACATCTATTAGAATACCTCAAAATAAAAAGAACGTCCAAATCTACAGTCAAATTCAACATAACGAACAAAAACTTCAATCGCCGGATACGGTTTGCTACTACAAGTGTTTTCGAGAGCTCAAGATTGGCGGACCACACATTTTTACTTCAATATAAATATTTAATTATACTTTAAAAAGGAATAATCACAAAGCATGCGAACACAACGTCACCAGCATTCAACATTAAACAAAGGAAATTCAAGATGTAGGTACGTGAATAAGTGACTAAACAATTTCGTAAATATGTCTATAACAAATAAGCATGTTACTTTAATCAATACTATATATTATACTATAAACTGGTGATGGGTAATTTATAATATTTAATAAAATAGCATGAATGCTTGAATATTTTTACCTTACATTTTCAGGACGCCAAAGCAGAAACAGTAAAGGTATGCTCCGGTTCCCAGACTCGCTTTCTCCGGTCGGCACGATAGCTGGCCGCTATACACTAACTCTACTCCTTACAACACCCAAAATTTAACTCCCTTAGCTGACGATTAGATAAAATTACAGTCGGCACGTTCTTTAAGTCTTTAACAAGGCCATTCACGATTATTTTTCCCTGGGCAATTCTAGCGCACCGAAAAACCAAAACTAGTAAAATAGGGCGTGTTTTTCGAATTCTTCAGCAAAATAGGATATAAACCACTCTAAACTTAACCACTCTACACGTTACTCAGATACACACGGGCATAGGGGAGGCTAACTTAACTCCACCGTTTCACCATCGAGTATTAGTTTACACACGACCTACTCAACTCGTCGCCCTTCTCTCGCGATTCTTCCAGACTTCGCCATTTTAAACTCCACAAAGCACAACCAATCATAAAGCTAAAATTCCCGAAAAATTTTCCTAAACACGATCTAGAAAATATGTCATTATCACTCGAAAAAAATTGTAACCTACCCATTTTCGTCGCGCTATACTTTGGAAAATCAACCTTAATTTAACGCAATATAAAAACCACCTTTGTCTACTCTTAATTTTCTTATCTAACCTTCGATCTCAGTATCGCGTCGTTTTATTTTCCTGACTCAACATTCGTACGATTTCTGCAGTAATCTTAATTACAATTTCCCATATTGTAATTACGCTTACAGCTAAGCTATTAATTACGTAAAATTATAATTATCCGGAATTTACTGTAATGAAATCTACCGTGTTTACTTATTTTCTCACAGGGATTAAACGTAAACAACTTTACCTAAATCATGCGACAAACATATTCGAAATTTAGAACTTCAACGTATTTATGAAAAAGAAAAAAACTGTGTATGAAAAATCTGGAAATCACCACAAAATTAGAAAGCACCGAACGCGTTTCAATAGTTACGTTATCATCCTCGGTCGACTTAGTGGACTGCTGAGGATGATAGCGTAACTATTGAAACGCGTTCCGTGTTTTCTAATTTTGTGTGGTACTTGAGTATATTTCGTTTATTACACTGTATATGTCTACGTTTCGGTAGCTCAACCTTGCTACATTTATTTATCAAGATAAACTGACTGCCAAGATGACATATGTACAGGAGTAGGTTGACTAAACACTAATATATTTGTATCCGTCTCCGTCTCCGCCTCCGTCTCCGTCTCCGTCTCCGTCTCCGTCTCCGTCTCCGTCTCCGTCTCCGTCTCCGTCTCCGTCTCCGTCTCCGTCTCCGTCTCCGTCTCCGTCTCCGTCTCCGTCTCCGTCTCCGTCTCCGTCTCCGTCTCCGTCTCCGTCTCCGTCTCCGTCTCCGTCTCCGTCTCCGTCTCCTCGTCTCCGTCTCCGTCTCCGTCTCTCGTCTCCGTCTCCGTCTCCGTCTCCGTCTCCGTCTCCTGTCTCCGTCTCGTCTCCGTCTCGTCTCGTCTCCGTCTCCGTCTCCGTCTCCGTCTCCGTCTCCGTCTCCGTCTCCGTCTCCGTCTCGTGTCGTCTTGCGTCTCGTGCTGTGTGTGTGTGTGTGTGTGTGTGTCGTCGTGTGTGTGTGTCGTGTGCTGTGTGTGTGTGTGTGTGTGCGTGTGTCGTGTGGTGTGCGTGTGCGTGGTGCGTGTGCGTGTGTGTGTGTGTGTGTGGTGTGTGTGTGTGTGTGTGCGTGTGTGTGTGTGTGCTGGTGTGTGGTGCGTGTGTGTGGTGCGTGCGTGGTGCGTGTGGTGTGTGTGGTGTGTGTGTGTGTGTGTGTGGTGTGTGTGCAGTGTGCCTGTGAGCGTACATGTGCGTGTGCGTGTGCGTGTCCGTGCGTTCTGAGTTCGTTCCTGGGTGCGTGCGTGTGTGTGCAGATTACGATCCTACCCACGACAAATGCCAAAGGATAAAACAGAGTACTTAGAATTTCGTAATTAAGCTTTTTAGGAGATTAATTTTTGTGGAAAACTTGTGGATAGAGGAGTTATTATATGTAGTTCATGGTTTTTATGAAATATTTATGAAACAGCCGAATATTGAAAATATATAAAAATACCAGCAGTTGCCCTTTAATCGTACAGATACATCCCTTTCATTGCAAGTTTTCGATGCACTGCATAATTTTGGAGTACAACAATTCCTGCAGTCGAATTTGCTAAATTTATTCAATATCTGAATAATGTAGGAAAATTTCTAGGCATATTTTTCAGGGATTATTTAATTACACATAAATTGTTATTTTAAAATTTCTAGATATGAAACCAATTAAGCTTTGAAAATGGATCAAGCAGGATTTACATCGCGTAAACTGTAATAACGATATTTTGCCACACGATTGGCTTTCGAAGTTTGTTAGACAAATTGGCATCTGACATGCAGATTACACATCTGACATATGTAATTATTGGTTTTAACAAATTGCCTGTTTCTATTAACACGATATTACCAAGGAGGTGGCACAATTATCCTAAGAAAACGTATTTTGCATATTTTTCATAAATGAATGTGTTTCAATTAATTTCACAATTTACGAATTTAAAAAGAGCAAGTACAATTTCTTTGTATGTAAGTAAAGAAATCAAAGCAGCATGAAGTAAACACTTTTTAAAATTGGTGTGAATACATACCTGTCGTTTTTATGATTATCATACATAGTTTTAATATGTTCAAAGGACTGTGCTGGACGGTAAACGCAAATACTAAAATTTTTTAAGCAGTGAAATAAATTGACGTGTGTAACCCCCTTTACATTCCAATAATGATACACTTTCAACAGTTTACTTAATGTATAATATATAGCTATTGCAGAGATGCAAATTAGGGTTAGTATTACCAACATCGTTGATATGTTACTAAGTTAGTAAGTTAATCTTCACACAGTAAAACTTTTTATCAAAAACGGATTCCTTGACCCCAATAATTAATTATAGTTTAACGCAAAGTTAGTAGAGTTGTAGATTGCCTAGTAACTTGTTGGAAGAGGGGATAAGCGGCCACACTTCACGTCAGCAAGACGGACCATTTGGTACTAGTGCACCAGTCTGCTATATGCTCGTACCGTTCACGTGCGGAATTTAAGGATTTTCTGTTTTTAGAGATTTGTTTACTTATATCATAGTTATTTTAATTGTGTAATTCATAAGCCAGTTTCTTAGTTTTACTGTGGAAAAACACTTTTAAGTACTTATCGTTTGTAGTTCAATTTAATTATAATTGACACAAATAAGTATTTTCAAGAATATCATGAACCACGAATCATACGTATTATTGTATCAACCAAAGTCAGGGACGTACCAATGAATTGGTAACAGCATTTTGCAAGCAAAGAAATTAGGATAAGATTTTCTCAATTTAAAACTCGAAGAATAAAAGCGCAGAAAAATAAAATTTCCTAAATCAGACTCTGAAAGACAAAATTACAACAAAAAATAATGAGAAAGACAATAACCTAATTCTAATATTATTAAGAACGAGTAGATAAATAAAAAAACCGTTTTAATCGATGTAAAATTTTTTTTGATTTCCTGCTGATTGTATAGTAATTTAACGGTGCGTAATAAATTCATTGAATCCGGAATTCTGATGAACATGTAGTTGGCCCACAAATTCTGACCAGTTTCAGTTTTTTATAAATTCAAAGTTAAGTGCGTGCGTGCGTGCGTGCGTGCGTGCATGCGTCCGTGCGTCCGTGCGTGCGTGCGTGCGTGCGTGCGAGCGTGCGTGCGTTCGTGCGTGCGTTCGTGCGCGCGTGCGTCCGTGCGTCCGTGCGTCAGTGCGTCCGTGCGTCCGTGCGTCCGTGCGTGCGTACGTGCGTGTGTGCGTGCGTGTGGATGTATGTTAGTATCCACAATAACTACAGATCGAAAATATCTACCTACTTAAAATGTTGTATTTAAGCTTGTTTTCATTTGGTTTAGAGCTTTTTGGGTGATATCCAGCGGCGGAGAGGGGTGGTTTATTAGGTGTAGTTTTTGGTTCTTATCAAATATTTCTAAGACAGCTGTATTTATGTCAGTGAATCTCTATCTGACATGAAGTTTTGATGGTCATGCTGAAATAGATTATATTGATTATTGTTTCATTTCTTTTAGTTTAAGTTAGCATCTACATGTCTATTAACCTCTGTCTGTCATGAAGTTTTAAACGCCCGTTTGACATATATTATTGTTTTTGCGTTTACAATGTTGCCTATTTTCGTAATGAATTTATTGTAAAGAAGGTTGCATAATTATCCTTAAAAACATGTTATTAAACTAATTTCGTTTTTTTTAATTTCCATTTTGTAGGTTGGAAGGTCTTGTGGTTTTCCACACCAGATATTTTTTTTAAATCTGAAACTTCGAAAATACTAACCTCTACTTGAAATATTGTGTTCTTTGTGCAAAATTTTAGTGTTAGAAAAACCTCTACAGTGTCACTCCTTTCCTTACATAGATTCAGGAACCCATCTTCCAAAAGGTCATCATAGCTATTCCGCCAAAAACCAAATCTGTCTATCCCTGAGGACCTTCTATAGCGCGTCTTTGCCGCTCACAACGTATGAAACAGCCCTAAAGCAAAATTTGGAGCCCTGTCTTAAAATTTTTACAGAAATGTGCGTGGGCGTGTGCTTGAGCGTGTACGCGTGCGTGTGCTTGCGTACACGTGCGTGTGCGCGTATGCGTTCGTGTGCGTGTGTGTGTGGATGTATGTTAGTATCCACGATAACTCCAGAACAAAAATACCCACGTACTTAAAATTTTGTATTTAAGCTTGTTTTCATTTAGCTTAGAGCAGATTGGATTTTGGGATAAATCCAGCGGCGGAGAGGGGCGTTTATTAGGGCCAACTTTTTGTTTTTATCAAATATTTCTAAAACAGCTACATATTTCAAAGATACAAAAATATCTAGATATAGACCTTAAACATGTCGACTAGTTATATTCTATGCATTTTTTTGATATGACGCGTAATTTAGCAGCACGTTGATTTGATCACATTGAGAGAATGAACTGCGCAAGATTAACGAAGCAAATATATGAGGGTGAGGTTAGAGGAAAGGCCGGGTCTTGTAGGCCGCATAAAAATTGACTGGATGTAGTAGAATGTATGATAAAGGAATTAAAGATAGGGAGTTTTAAAAATAAAAGGGTATGTCAGTGACAATGGATGAACCTTGCAGAAGCTAGGGAGGTATGCGAAGATAGGAAATAAATAAGAGGCAGGGATTGCTTTGCCTACCCTGTAAGGGAATGACGTGAAGGTTAAGTTAAGTTAAGTTATCATTTACACAACACTTACATTATGCACATGAATATTTCTCTCGCAAAGACATTCATAATGTATCAAAAATGAATCCCACGCACAACACAACCCTGTATATACCCAGTGTATCTAAATAATCTCACAACCAATATCTTTGATCTAAAATGATTATTAACTTGTTAAATAAATAATAATTAATAGCTTTCTTTATTTTTATTATTTTTGAGTTCTCGTTTTTGGTTATCTAACTGATTAACTAAGAACTCTGAGTCAGCTATAAGAAGTTAGCCAAAAAAGTACACAATGATAAGTTTATGACCTAGTGAATTAAAAAATAAACATTCTTGAGAGATCTCATTATCACTTAGGCTTGTGTGTGAACATGTCATGTTAAAGAGAATTTAAAGAAGAATGTTTTTAATTTATTCATTTTCTCACTCATATGAGATGTGAAAAATATAGTTCTTTTCTTCGTTATATCCACGTTTAGTAAACAATTGAAAAATCATAAGTGTGCATAAGTAACCTTCTCCTTAGGAATGTAATCAAGCTCTTTTGTGTAATCTCAACATCAGTAAATATTAGGCACATAATAGGTGCATAAACTATTTAGCAGTTATAGGTTATATTATCTGTTCTTGATAATCTCAAGAATAAAACTGACTGGTGGACTGTAAATAGGCAAAAATGAATTAATTGTACCATCAAAATCATTCCTAAAAAGAGTAACTGGTGCTAAACATTAAGGAGTGTGCTTCACCGCTCGCTGGACCGGCGCCGATCACAAAACCTTTTCTTAAAAAACGCACTCAACCATGGCGATGTCGCGTTGTTGCGGTCTTTTTGAGGAGTGCATTACATTCGCACTCTCTGCTTGAGTCTTCCTACTATCATCATATCTCTTATATCACGGTAGACGGTTCAAGTAAAGGTGTGATCAATTCATCTTAATTAAATTAAATTTGAAAACGAATATCAACATACAACTACTAATATATATATATATATATATATATATATATATATATATATATATATTGCGATGGTTATAAATAGGTGTAATAGAGGAGATAGTTTATCGAGTTCAAATATTAGGTAGTATGCAAGTTCAAATAAAGTTGAAGAAGTTATAAAATTTGATATGGGGAAAATATAGTATACGAATATAAACAGATGATTTTTATACAATAAAACAGGTTTTATGGGGTGTGCACAATGATGTTGTATTCATAAAAGCATTGAGCTATGGCAGTAGCATGTTAAAAAGGTCAACACGATACATATTAGTGTGTTAAAATTAATAAGAAAGTTCACATATAAATCAATATAATTACGCAATTAAACACATACCAGATATTGATTACATGAAGTACAATAATCCTAATGTGTAGAACATGTATAATAATTTGTACAATGCATAAAAACTCTGCAAACTCTAAAAAGGGTTGTGGTACGAAGACGTTATGTTGGTAGATCATAGATTAAGTGTTTAAAATGTAATTAAGAAGTTAAAGTGCCTTAGAAACATATCTAAGAACATGAACAAAACATGTGCAATGTGAAATTAACAATATAAAAACAATTTGTGTACGAAAACTTAGAAAATAACTTAACATCATGAAAGTATGAAAGTACAAAATTAGAAACGGTGGTACAGATAAACAGTGATTGTGTTAGAGACATATATAGGAACAAGTTAGGTAAACATTACAAGTGATATAAACGTTTAAAACGCAAATTTAAATTAAATTATATAGTTAGGTTAAGTACAAAATTTAAGAATTTTACAAATTTATAGCTTATTTAGGACAAGATAGGTTCAGAACAAATTATAAAAGCGTATAATAATAGGTTTTCCTTATTTTTACAAAGAAATTAACATTAAATATGCAATTTACACATAAATTTAGAAAAGTTGGGTTAAGTACCTAAAATTAAGGTATTAAAGTAGAAATTTTGCTAAAACTATGTAAAATGTTTTTAAATAAGTGTATTCTTATACAGTTTTTTAATGCAGAAGCTGAATATGTCATCAGTTTAGCTGTAAAATATAAAATTTGTTAGATATTATTAATTTTAGGTATGAAATTGTCGAAAGCTAAATTGATGAAGCAAATTATAGCATGTGAGGTGTTTATTTATGCAGAATTTTGCCTTGAGTTCAAAAATGTATTTAAAAAGCAAATCCGAATTGAGTTGAGGAAGTTATGTTTTAGTTAAATTAATCTTTTTGTTTATACCAATCGAATGCAAAGATCTTTTGTATGTATTGTTAAAAAAAATTGAAAGCTTTGGTATCCATGAGAAGTTATAAAAGAAATTGCTCCTGATTTCTCACTCTCTTTTTTATTCTTTTAATCTTTTTGTGGCTAACAAGTCATAGTGCTAATAGTGCATTTTTTAACATGTAAGTTAAAATTTTCGTAAATATCGGCAGTGTACCGCGATTAACTTAGAGTCTGAGATTTCATAAACAATCGATATAACAAATAACAATTTTTAAAACTAAGGCTACCGGTTATAATTTTCGACACTATTGTTTTTTTTCATTTCTAAATCTTGTTCAACATCGGTTGATGTGCATTTTTTTTATTTAAATAAAATTCTTCTGTTATTTTTGAATGTGATGTTTATTTTTCTCAAAAGTGATTGAGGTTATAAAATAATTTTAACTTCAAATTGGTATGTAAAATAAAAGTGTTAGCAATTATAAAATTTTATGAAAGAATAAATTACAAGATTAATCCGGAAAATTAGTGAATATTTAAATCAATAGTTAAATAAATATTCAATTAGAATAAAAGTGCAATTATAAAAGTAAATGAGCATCTTACCCAAGTGCAACGTATTTATCACAAAGAAGATTGATCACAAGTTAATGAAGCTGGATGAATTTATGGAAGTTAAGCATTACCAGGAAGGCAGTAACATCGTTAGATAGAATGAAGTTTACATCAAATGTTAACATGGAGCAAGTTTAAGGTGACCACTTAAAGGAAAGTTCAACAACGTATGTGTGTTTATTTTATTATCATAACCTAACAAATTGCATTGAGTATTCTTTTGATGTCCTCTATTTATGTTCTTTTTGAATTTGTGCATAATTGTTGTGCGACGACGTATATCAATATCTGGAAAGGTAATGAACAAGTGTAATCATAAATATAATAATTCTAATTTAAAGAAAATCAAAATCGTACTGTACTTACTAACTAAAGATGGTTGTTGGAATTTTGACAAGTTGCACATATTTTAGTTTAGCAAGGATGCAACGCATGCGTACATTTTGCAAATTCCATAGAAGTTTGTTACACGTTAAAGCAAATAATTGCAAAGAATTATTAAATTTTACACATGAACACTTCCTTGTGTGAAAATAATTTTTATGATTTCACGTTAATATTTCATTTTATAATTAACAGGTTAAATGTATTATTTTTATTTGCCAACAAAATTCAATTGAACTCTATCCCCAAGTATATACTTATTAAATTAAATATATAATTATCAAGTCAGTTATACATATATATATATATATATATATATATATATATATATATATATATATATATATATATACAGTGAATTCTTATTTATATTTAGTGTTAATAATAGAAGAAGTAAAAATTACTTTTTAATTAATTATAACTTGATCCAACGTACCGCCGACCGAAAATAATCTGTATCCTTCCGAGATTAAATGAATTATTAAATTAAAGTTACTAATAAGAAATAAAATCAAAACAAATATAATGATTTATATTATATAAATAAAAAAAAAAAATACCCAAAGTTATAACTAATTTAAATTACTAAACTGTAACATTATTGATACATATCGGCAACTATTGATTAGGAAGAGAACAACACTTGACTACTGGACGGGTTAAGGTTCCTTTGGAGGTATATACCGACACAACTCGTGTAACTCCATCTCTACCTGGAAATAGTTTAGAAACGCTATCTATTTGCCACTGCGTGGGTGGGCGAGTATCATCTTTTAGTAGGACGAGGTTGTCTACCTCCATTTCAGGCATAGAAGCAGAGCAGTTGGTAAGCTGCTGCAAAGTATGCAAATACTCTAACTGCCAACGCTTCCAGAAATCCTGGTGCAAATGTTGAAGTAGTTACCATCTCGATAAACGAGATAGCTTTAAATAGGTTAGATCCGGATCTGATAGAGTCGACAGGGCTTGTAAGGTTAAGAAATGACCCGGAGTTAAAACGGACAAATCGTTAGGATCTGTGCTTAAAGAGCATAGAGGGCGGAAATTCAAAAGGGCCTCAATGTGAGCAAAAACTGTATAAAATTCTTCCCAAGTAAGAATTTGATCTCCAACAACACCATTTAGATTGGTTTCTGTAGATTTAATTCCGCTTTCCCAAAGTACACCAAAATATGGAGCATAACGTGGATTAAATTTCCATTTTATATTTTCTGATTCTGCAGCTAGTTCATATAATTATAAATAATTTTATTTGCACCTATAGAATTTGTGCTGCAGTCACTAAATAAATTAGTACAGCGACCACGACGAATAAAGCGTCTCAATGCAGCTAAGAATGCTTCACTGGATAAATCAGATTCCAATTCTAAGTGAATAGCTTTACTAATATAACAGATAAATAAACATATGTTGCTTTGTAAGTTTTAGAACCACGTAATTTACCCAACCTAATAGTAAAGGGGTCGCCATAGTCAACACCAACATAGTGAAACGGCTTGACCTGATTAATGCGTGTTGCGGGTAAATTACCCATGAGGGGTTGATTAAATTTTGGTTGACAATTCCAACAAGACATTTTCGAATAACATGTTTGGTAGATAATATCCAAAAATTTTGAGATAAAAAGTAATGCATTGTTCGTAAACCAGGGTGTAAGTATTTGACAATCTTCGATTATTAGTGTAGTTAGTCTGGAGTTTGATGGTAATAAAAAGGCGTGTTTTTGATGATAAGTTAGGTGAGAATGAGTTAATCTACCACCGACTTTTAGCAAACCCTGCTCATTTAAAAACGGATTCAGGCCACAAAAAGGTTTAGAGATTAGTTTAGTATTTTAGAGACTAACAATTTCATAATTAAAATGTGAAAGTTGTACTCCTTTGATTAATAATAAAAGTGAATTGTGTAACTGGATTTCTGTAAACGATCCCGAAATTTTATCAAACAGGTGGTCCAGATTATATAAGTATCTCCCACAGCAAGAAATTATGCGTTTTACTTTTGCAAAGGAAGCATATCTAAATTCTTAAATTCAAGTACAATTTTATTTTATGTTCTTCTACACATTCTAAACCTTTTTCCATATTTAATGACAGTTTCGATGAGGTATGTTCACCTCCATAAAGAAAAGTCGGACCTGTCCACCGAAGTGGACGATCATGAAGTTCGGATGGAAAAAGACCTCCAGATCCACAATCGACAGGATTGTTGTCCATGACGCCAACAAGAGGGTGAGACATTATCTTGTATATGACTGACACGATTACTCACGAAGGTTTTCCATCTATGCGGAGAAGACTTTATCCAGGACAACACAACTGTAGAGTCCGACCATGCAAACATATTATTGAATTAAAACATATCTTTGTAAGTGTTAATTACAAATATCATTAATTTACTAAGAAGAACAGCAGCACATAATTCTAAGCGAGGAGTTGATAATTTTTCAAAGGAGCTACTTTAGATTTTGCAAAAATGAAAAATAATTTAATTTTACCGCTTTGGTTAACGACTCGTATGTAAGTTACCTAATAGTAGTATACCGGCACTAGACGCCATCTTGGATTTTCTGGGGAAAACCCACCTTTCACTTTTTTACTCGCCCACGTGGGAGACCATATTTTCCACCCCTAATTATTTTTTATTAGCTTACGTGTAGAACATATTTTTGCACCCCTATTTTTTACACACCACCGTGTGAGACCGTATTTTCTACCCTTTCTTTTCGGAGGCCCTTTTCAACCCTAATTATTTTTTACTCGCTCACGTATAGGACGCGTATTTTCACCCCTATTTTTTGTACTCACCCACATGTAGGACATGTTTTTTCACCCTATTTTATGACAGCTCACGTATAGGATGCGTATTTTCTACCCTATGGTTTCTTTTCGAGGGTCAACCCTAATTCGAGCCTTTCTGTGCTAGCGCACGTGAGGGGCAGATGTAGGCCTTGGGCTAGGTCTTGGGGCAGGGGGCTGGAACTGGTCTTGGGATAAGTCTTAGAGTTTGGTCTTGGGGCCGGAGCTGGTCTGGAGGATTGGTCTTGGACCTGGGGCTGGACCTGGAGCTAGGTCTTAGGGTTATTTTTGATGGTCATCCAATTAAGGTCCTTCTGGCTATATTACGAGCAGTGTCCGTGGAGATTAGGCAATTGCACACGCATACAATGTTGGAAATTGCATAATTAATAAGATATTATTATTAAAATTATTGATCCTATTGTTTAAATGGACAGATGCTATTGCATGATCTTTTACCTATACGAGAAAACGTATTTCTAATAAGGAGGTAAGACAGCAGTTGTATTAAGGATTGATCTTGCGTGGGGGAATTTGAATGACTGTAAAATTTAATTATAAAACACTTATTTTTATTGTAAATGTCATAATTAAAAAATTATCAGTTAGTTATAAACAAAAAATTACTGACATTCGGGTCTAATGAAACAAATTATTTTATTAAGCTAATTAATTACATAACGGCAATATTGTCTTCTAAAACGAATATTAAAACGTAGTTTACCTGCATTGAAATATGTTTAATATCCATCCGACCGTTAAAATGTTGTACGCCTTAATATTTTTTTTTAAAGAAACTTGTTACATACAGCTTAGATGTGTTTTATAACTGTAATTAAAAATCTGTAAATAAATAAAGGGTTAACAGCACACTTACTAGCTCTGTACTTAAAGAACGTTTTTGAGGCACTGCTTCACGAATGATAGTCACTGCTTTGTATTGCTTGTCTAATCAAACTAAAAAAAACAACTTTCTACGTTGATGTAAAAACTAGCTATTGATTTCCCATAATTAGAGTGTAAATATACAAGCAACCGTATTATCTTCATCACACTTACTGCAACTTGTTTACCTTTCTCTTAAAATAATTATGAACAAATCGGTTTTTAAAATATTCATATTGTACATACGAACACACAAACTGTTTTTATAAAAAAACCATATTAAGAGTTTGGAAAGTTACATGTTTTAAATTCTACAACAATATGTAGTAAGAAATCACTGGTCATGTTTACTTTAGCTAATTACCGTGTAGATATATAACTCCGTTAAATTTAATAGTCTAAAAAATTGATTACCAATATAAATGGTTAACATAATTTCTTTTTAAAAAACACCAAATCATAAATTTTGTAACACGATTTTTAAAAACACATGCTGAATTAAAAGAAAAAAACGATGTGTTACTTTTGGTATTACAGGGCTCTTGATTAAAACAATTAAAGCACTAAAAAGTCTCTTTTATTTATCAGAATAGAATGGTTGGGTAACAGGCGTTAAAAAATAATCTGATTATCTTATTGTTTAGAATTAAACATGTACTAAAATAGTTTTTTACAAAATCAAACATAGGTAAATTATGTGATCCAAAATATAGACACATTAAGGTATAAAGTCCACACACATCCGAATGGTAGTTCTGCAGTATTGTTTTGTTGTATACGAAGCATCTGGAATTCTTCTCTAGGAAACGTAAATGATATCCTTGCGGTGCCCGTCCAAAGGAATCAATATACTCTCCTTTAACATTCTCGTCAATGTAGATAGCGGTCCAATGCAGACCTGGTTTGTTTGCAGGATTCGTGTTTTCGATAATTGCACACGGTCGAGGCGCGTGTCTCGGTAGTTGATTAGAAGCACATACAAGCCGAAACACATTCTTCTTGTGGCTGGGGATCGATTTCAAGCATCTCAACACTTGTACCGCATACATCTTTGGAATTGGTATGCGTCCAGTCTTGAAGTAATAAGGCGTTTTCCAGTGCACACATATGCTCAGTGATGTTATGGTTTAAACAGCTATATGCTTTTGCTTCCTTCTTCAACTGTTTAATCGACGGGCAACCAGTCTCCTCCAGGTTTACTATTGGTTTGTTAAGAAACCTTAAAAACTGTTGTTTTTCACTGCCCTTAACGTGAATTTTGTTAAATGGGCTCTTATCAACTCTTCACGGAAATTGTAATGTACATAACCCGACCACCATTTCAGCCCATGATAATTATCCTCCATAAATTTTAACTGTCGTGACATGGGTCCTGATATAAAGTAACCTCGAGGTGGTTTTATCAGCATCAACGATAAACGACCATGATCTGTAACCACGGCAATTTCTTTCGGTATGAATTCGTTGTTAACACCACTAAACCCTTGCACGTCCAAGTATGCGTCCATCCTCTATCGGCTGCTGCTGTACACTGAAGTTTGCAGGTTAGAGCTACCACTTTTAACAGCTAAAATCCACAACGACATTCCGATGTTTATCGACCTCGATCACATTATCGAATTCTGCATACACCAAACAGTTAACGGTTACGGTGAGCGCTTCTTCAAACCCGACTTCCAGCCGAATGGAGAAGTTTCTAACTAAATTCCAGTGCGTGCTAGCGTTTGCAGACAAGTCAGGTGTTAGGTCATAGGCCATTAAACAGTAGCCGTTGGGGTAATCACTTCTCGATATATCGTTACCTTCATTCAAAAAATGAATACCCGTACCAGAGGATAAGGTGTGGTAAGCACTTACATACAAACCATTAGCTGTAAAGTCTGGTTGTAAGGCCTTCGAAGGAATTTGTTGCCCGTCAATATATAACGACATGTAGTTAATATTGCAGTGATGAAAATTGAACGGATTTAAGGGGTAGTCACCGTTGAAAGCTTTATTTGTTACAAAGCCTACGATGCATCGTTTAGGTAACTGACCCAGGAAAACATTCTTCAATGATTTTCGCTGTATTCCTGCAGGTATAGTTAACACTTTTACGTCGGTCGTTGTAAAAGGGTATTTTGCGGCTGTTGCTTCTAAAGCTTTAGCGTGCGCAATTAGAATAGTTGGATTGATTCGCATACGTCTCACCAGTAAACTAGCGTCTAAAATTCGCGTCTTGTAATTTGAAGCGTGTGCCGCCATTAGACTAAAGGTATCTCTTGATCGTACAAATTTAGCCTTTAACTCAACACCACTTATGAGAAACTTTTCTTGATTAAACAAATCCGAGTGAACGTGACCAATCATCTCTATCTGTTTCCCGGTAGCCGCAAGCGCCTGACGTTTTGAGAAACCGTTATTAGCGTTTCCCAGTGTATTCATCTGTCCAGCTGTATCATTCTGCGACAAGGTACATCCTAGATGTGAACTCTTGGCCTCCTTTCCATAATTTAGCAGCGTTTCGATATATGAACGGTAGGCGTAGGTGTTGTTTGGTTGTGACACCGTCTTCTGACTTAAGTAAACCTCCACCTGTGAGAAAAGCGAATGCATCCAATTGTTTACCGGTGCTACAACATTAGCGTCTGTAAGTGCTGTATCATAATGCTTTAGAACTTTAGATCTTGGTCTGGCTGAAATCTATATAATCGTTTCTATTTCCGGGGACTACAATTGGGGTGTCACCACTCAGAGCTGATAAGGGCTTGTAAAATATCTATTCACCACTCTCGATACTTGCCTGCGTCGATGGTAAAGCGAACAAATCCAATTCGGACTTGACGCATTCACACGATTGGGCATGTAGAAAATCCATTATCTTGAAACTATATCGTCGTAAGCAGGCTTCTTCTTAGCACCAGCTCTCAGTGGAGACTGATTATTATCGGTCAGACGTACTCTTTTATAACCCGAACCCTCCATCATTTTATTGATTTTCTCGTCGACTTTACGCTTAAGATTTCTACCTGCCTCGTGAAATCTTTCTTGAAACGAATCCTTAATAGGTCGATCCTCTATGACGTCACCAAGAATATTAGCACCCGTTCTAAGAGATTCGTTACCAATAGCCTTTGCACCAGACTTAAATAACGGTATTACACTTCTAAATATACCACCTAACCAGCCCCCTATTCCATGACCACGTTGATAGAGCGCACCTCTGCAAATAGAGCCGATACCGTTACCGGCCTGATTCATGTAATATTACTGATAAGGGCAAACCATTATTGTACTTTCTTAAAGTGTAGCTTCAGGCACGACGTTCCAAACTCAAATGGCATTGCTGCACCCGTATCTGTTTTTATATTAATCTCGATGTTTTCAAATTCCTATGTCATTACCGGTATGTAGTGTGCAGGCGAAAAAACTACATCTTTATGACCTCTGTAAGCATAGTTTTCTGAAGTAATATTTATTATACGCATAAGCGCAGATAAAACATCACCCACAATTTGCGGTTCAACGATGTCGCAATAAACAAACATCTAAGTTGTTAATCCTATCCATATACTAGCGGGGTGAGGGGGCATTGGTTCCATGGCTATGTTCTGATACGGTCGATAACCCAATTGTAAGGGTAGACGTTGTGAGAATCCGAATAACGATAATTTCTTCTATGCTGGGGTAATTTCCCGAAGCGAATCGTATCACGTACCAGCCATCTTCAATATAAATGATCTTCTCGTTGTCGAGTTAAAATATTCTGCGGTCTTTTTTAATATCGTTTCTAACACGTTCTCGCCAGGTGGCTCTGTTCTAGAATAAATTAAATTATCTGTTGAACTTACAGCGGCAAAAGAACATGGGTACTGAATTTCCGATATCCCTGCAACCCACGATCCCGTTAGTCTTATTCGTTTTGGCAGTTGCGTAATAAAACTTGACGTCATATTACCTGGAAAATACGTCATAGAGCTATTACTCAATAAGGTAAGATAAAACTCCATTTTTTTTTATATATCTCTCAACTGCGAAACTAACACCCAGCTATTAAATTTGTCACTGTATCCACACCACTTGACCAGGTATTGTTTATGTCGCCCACGGCCCTTCTCTGCTAGAATCTTATCGACTTTGATGGCCGCCACGGATCCCAATCTAGTGAAAGTCCTCTTCTTCTTCTTTGAGAGATTTTTCTCGGTGTTACCCGCGTATCACTATCAGCATCGTAATTCTAACCTGTAGTTGTGAGGGTCCGTTCAACGCTGGGTGATACAGGAACATCATACCTTTGCGGATTTCCCATAAACTTTCATGGTATGTTTATCTCTTTAGTGTACGTCGCAAACTGACGCCAACTGCGCGGGTTTGTGGGTTTTCGTTTTCTTAACGTCCCGTGAACCAGATCGATAATGTTGGAATGTGGTATGATCTCGCCTTTTATTGTGACAGTACCCGTTTTATCCCAAAAAACATCGCTGCTCGTATTCAGTATACGTAACAAATTCGCGCCTTTTCTCTTATGTGAAGGCGGAAGCGTTGATACTATCTCGTCGTCTGTCAGACCTTTGCGTTGCGGTAAATCTCTAATATCATCAGCAACTGCGTCACCGCTAATTGTTATACTGGTGGGCTGACGTAACTAATTGGAAAAGTGTAGATACCTTTGAAGAACTTGGTTCCACTGCTGCCATTTGTCATGGTCGGTCATTTTAGTTTTTATCCATATCGTTACCCAGCTAAGTTAAAATGTTGTTTTATGTAACATCTGGTGCCAGTAAGCGCTGTATAAAGTCCATCGGTAGAATAATCATCTTCTTCAGAATGTGGTCCATGGTTATTGAAACAGGTTACCCAGAATTCCGTCGAGTAATAGTTCTTACAGGAGTGGTAGAAATGCACCACCTTTATGTACAAGAAACTGTTTCTTCTTTTTTATAGATTCGCCTCTCTGTGCCAAGCGTCTTAAAGTGTGCTTATGTTGAGAGAGTCGCTGCTTCTGATCAGCTGACATAGGTACACGACCTTTTAAAATGTTATGTGCACACTCGTAAATACATTCTACCTGCTTACTATCCAAACATTTCAATAAAGCGTCATGTTGACATTTACTTAATCTGGCTAACGCACGTAGGATATCAGTGTTCTCGCTTAAAACGTCAGCCATCATATATGATGTAATCTTTATGACTGTGAGACTTAAACCCTTTTTTCGTTATATATACCTAGCAGATACCTTGAGGCCCGAATATGTTTGTTCTATAATGTAGCACATCCGGTGTATTCTGTTTTAAATCGAACAATAAATATCCGTGTGGGCTTGAAGTAGCATCTTGGTACGCGGCTTGTAAACATTTTGGGTTGTCCGGCGAAATATGTCTTGCTAAATGCTGTATCTGAGCTCTGTCACGTGGGTTCTTAAACAAAATTATGTAATGTGCGTTGAGAGAAATATCCCGCTCTCCACGTCCCTGATGAAATATGTTTTGCGTTAAGAAAAACACACTTAGATTTCGATGGTGACAACCCTTTGTAAAAATGTCAACCACAGAGCCGTTAGTTTCGCGCATTAGATCGCCAATTATTATTAAGACAGGTTTTTCGCCGTCAAACTGTTCCATATCAGGTAAACCCTTTTGAAACTCCACAGAGAGATCATTGAATGAAGGCTGCCACTCTCTGTAAAACCAAATAACGTTTTCAAAACCTGTGTAAATAATTAGGGGTGGAAAATATGGTTTCTCACGTGGGCGAGTAAAAAAGTGAAAGGTGGGCTTTCCCCGGAAAATACAAGATGGCGTCTAGTGCCTGTATACTACTCCTAATTCTGAAGCATCACAGAAACTGTGAAGCTCACAAGTGTTAAAATTATTAAATGAAATAAGACGACTTATTTTTACATTTGATATTAGAGGTAGCTCGGATAAATATTTATTCCAAGTAGTTACAATATCAGCAGGGGGCATATCATCTCGATTTAAACCCAAAGACCATAACATTTGCACTATACGTTTAGCTATCAATATTGAAGTTGATAGGAATCCTAACGGATCAAAAATTCTTACTAACTGTGATAAAATTGATCTTTTAGTGTATTCTCTCGTAAGAGGCAACACCTTGTACATGAACAGATCGGAAGTTGATTGCTAATGTAGGCATAGTATTTTAAATGAATTGTCTATATCAAATGACAAGATTTCACAATGAGAAGCAGGAACTCTAGATTATAATGTTTTACAATTACTAGTCCATTTTCGTAGTTCAAATCAGCCTTTATTTAGCAAACAAATTAATTCCTTTTGTAAAGATAATGCATCTTAGGTGCAGGCTGCTCCTGTCACATAAACATCAGAAAGCAGTATTTTACAACCTTTTGGATAAGCACCACTTTCATCATGTGGCAATTGCTTAAGGGTTCTTAATGCAAGAAATGGACCTGAAGAAACACCATACGTTAAAGTTTTTTATCGAAATTCTTGTATAGAATCCGGCTAATTAAAACGTCATAAAATACGCTAAAAATTACAATCATCAGAGTTTATCCATATTTGCCGATACATTTGTTTAATGTCCGCTGTAAACACAATAGGATGCAAACGAAAATGTAATAAAATAGTACAAATATCCTTTTACAATTTAGGACCAATCAACAAATGATCATTCATGGATTTTCCTTGCACTGTCTGTGCAGTGGCATCAAATACTACTCGTAATTTAGTAGTAGAACTGCTTGGTTTTACAACACCATGATGAGATATGTAATAGTAATTAGTTTTATTTTCAGAGTCCGGACACATATGTTCCACATGACCAGTACCCAGATAATCTTGTATAAATTTAACATATAATTCTATGAGAGATTCATTGTTATATAGATGTTTTTCCAAAAAACGAAATCGCCTATAAGCCATAGAATAAGTCACCTAAGGTTGGTCTACAACACTGAAATGGCAAAGAAACAGTATATCGACCCGTCTTGTCTCATGAATGAGTTTCATTATAAATTCTTTCGTATAATAGGTCATTCGGGGCAATGGAAAGCGTTTCTGGAACTTTTCAGCTTCCCAAAATTGTTTCAGACTATTGTCAGTGTCTGACGCGGAAGTGAGAAATGTGTATAAACTATTTGAATTTACAGCATTTATGGTTTTACCTATCAATACACATCCAAAGTTGGTATTGATAGCTTTGGGTTGAATTTCCTCACCAGATATGCAACCTGATTTTTAAATTGAGGTAAATACTTAGCGTCTAAAAGCATGTCTATGGTACCTGGAGTATTAAAATTGAGATCTGCTAAATTTATTGAATCCAAAAACTGCCAGTTGTTAATATTTATGTATTCGGTGGGAAATCTTTTTTGATAAGACCATGGCATCGATGGTTAGGGAAGTGTGAGTAGAAGATTTTGATTTTACAGTAAGTGTAGTGATGCCTTTAGAATATATACTGTTTAAACAACTAAACCGTTAATTAACACCGAATTCTTTTGAAAGTTTAAGTCAAATTTTTGTAAACACTTTCCCGATGTGAAATTAGCCCGTAAAGCACGTATGGTATGAAAATTAACCCCAATAATCTTTGATATCTACAAGCGCAGTGGATAATAATGAATCGCGGAAAAAATACCCCATGAAAAAATACCTTGGAAAACATACCCCGCGAAAAAATTCCCCAGGAAAAAATACCCCACTGAAAAAATACCCCGCAATACATAGCCGGTAATTCGAAAATTTTGCATTACCAGTGGTATCTATTTAATCTTCGCATTCCGATAATCTGTTAATTGCTATCTATTTAGTTAATCCCTTATTCTTGTAAACAATAACCATTTGAGAAAGGTAATAGTAATCTTATTTTAATGACAACCCTAACCCTAATGAGCCTTGCAAGAAAAGAATGATTATGTTATGTATTATCTTTTGTAATTAACCTATTGAAATAAATCTTTTGTTTGAAATGCCTAGATCGTTATATAAACTAAAATTTTAAAATTTAATTAACTTTGAGTTTAATGATGGAAGTGATAACATCCAACAAAGGCGGCGAAAAGTTATTGTTAAGTGGTGGATAAAAAACGGACAAACCATATTCGTTGGCGGTGTTGTAAATACGGCTCATTTAAGGTATAGTTATTATATATTACTTTTCTTATAGGAGGTGATTTTTTTTTATGTGCTACGCGTAAAAGTGCAAGGCGTGTTCATAACGGCTGCGTATTCTTTATTACAAAGAAAAACATAGAGTACGTACGAAACAATGTTACGCACAATAATACAGCAATGCGAAGAGAGAAATATATTCCCTGATCCAACGCACATAATGATAGATTTTGAATAAAGTACGATTCAGGCTGCAAAGGCAGTCTTTGGTGACCAACTGGACATACGTGGTTGTTTTTATCACTTGTGTCAGAGTACGCATCGAAAAATCTAGAACCTGGGTCTTCAGCAAAGATATAGAGAGGACGAAGATTTGAGAGTATTCTGCGGGATGATGGACGGTTTGGCCTTCCTACCACCTGAAGATGTTCCTAGGGGTATGATATACCTCAAAGAAATTGTTCCCGCTGGAGCTGAAGAACTTTGTAATTACTTTTACAATACATACGTTTCTGGCACTTACAGAAGAGTGGGAAATAACAGCGATGTAATACGTGTACGTAACATTCCTCCAGTCTTTCCACCTGAAACCTGGAATGTTCATCAAACAACATTAGAAGACAGAGAGCGTACTAATAACCAGACTGAAGGTTGGAGCAATCGTTTCTCTAATTTGGTGGGTCAAAAGCATCCCACTGTCTGGGTATTAATCAATAAAATGAGGCAGGAACTTGCCGCTGACAGAACAAAGTTTCAACAACAATCAATTGGAAGGCGTCCTACAAAGAAAAAAAGGACAGTTTATGAAACACTGCAAATGCGTTTAAAAGGTCTCTGTGAGGATTATGTAACAGGTACCAGAAACCTAGAAAATTTTTTAAGTGCCATTTATAGATTAAATGATTGTCAGATTTACAACATCGACAATTTTGGCGCTAGAGTTGATATTAACCAAAAGTGATAAAGTTTTTGATGTTGAAGGTTTGCTATAATACATTTTAAAACCTGTAAATTTTCGAAAAAGGTATTTAAATTTCTTAGTAATTTTGGAGAATCTGACGAAAGACTACGAAATCCATAAAGTTTATTCCAATAATATTTAGCGATTAATCGTTTATTCTCAAATCTGTGTGTAGAACGTTAAATGCTATGTTATAATTAGAGCTCGGATTACATGCAAAATGCATATCCTATAATATAAATAAGCCATCAAAAATATTTTATTTATACCCGAATCGCATAATTTAAATTCGATTGACACCAACTTTATTTTACATATTTACGTGATGCTGTGCATATTTTGCATATTTCACTCATTTCATGCATTTTATTGCATATTTTTTCAATTTAAATTTTTTTTATAATGAAAGTGAAAAATTACTTTTATTCTACACATTCGTGAAGTTTTTCGCCGTTTTGTTTTCTTCTTCCCATTTTAGAGATTCAATGGAATTATATTAAATTATGTGTATTCTTGCATATTTATTTATCTACAGGAAACTCATTAAGGTAGAATGCAATAAATCTTTCAGTTTCAAATTTTCAATAGGTTATTGTTCTGAGGGCCATTGGCAATAAGTTACTATTATTGTTCGTTTGACTAATTACATTTCTTATCCAAATTCCAAATTGCAATTTAATGTGATTATTTCTATGAATGGGTGAATAGACCGGATACTTTAACGTTAATAAGCAATTGAAATATGCGTAATGCTTATATCAAAAGCTTAAAGATGTTTTTTAACCATCTCATACAAATGAAATGAAAATGAAATTATATAATCCTACATATTAAACTAATCGGGTCATTTAGTTCACGCAGATTGCGAGACAACCAATTGACGGATTTCCACGTTTTTTTTTTTTTTGATATAAAGGAAAAGTCTAACACCCGACGCTAACCTTTTTAAGTTTGTTTTCAAAGAAACAAAATTTTGCGGGTAAAAGCTCGTTTCAATAATTTCCATTTCTTTAGTAACTTTTTTTTATGATCCTTTAGTTTAGAAATTTTCAAACTACTAATGAGTAACTAGTAATATTAGTCGATAATTAAAATATCTCGATTACTAATACATAGTAATAAAATTATCGATTATGGAAATGTCTTGATTATTACCACCACTAATTCTATCTTGACTAACTTGCGCAGAAATATTTCAAGCGGATTAAGGGATTTTCCGAAATGGAGGTTTACGTACTTAAATGCTATTAACTATTATTTGGGGTGTTCCATTCTTAATCCCAGAGTTGTTGGCAATATTTGACTTGTCCTTGGAAAGGATCTGTGTAAAAGTGGTTAGTATTGTATATATATATATATATATATATATATATATATATATATATAATTTTAAAAATAAATGTATAAAGATATTTTGTTTATTATTGTGAGTGCAATTAAGTATATGCTGCATATTTTTGTGCATATTTTACAGAATCAAGTGCATATTTTATAGGTTTTAGATGCATATATATGCGCATATTGTAACTAATTTTCTTACATACAAATCCGAGCTACTAGTTATAATTATCATTTGTAACGAGAATATTCTTTAATATTTGACCAGATTCGCTTGTTAAATTACTTAATAGATACTGAAACTTTTCAATATCTGAAATGTTACTAGTATTATGAATGAGACTGATAAATAAATCTTTAAAAGTATTCCAATTCTTGAAATTACCATCAAAATGAGGCAATTCTAATTTAAGCAAACGTACATTACCTTTAAGGGACAGGGAATTTTTTTTTTCAATTTTTGGGCTTTAATTGATTATTATTCTCTGAAATCTCCTCTTTATAACCATATATAACACTAAGAATAAAAAAATATATTTGCCTTTGAAAAGCTACGAAAAGGCTTGATATAGCGTTGGACCTTGAAAAAAAAAGTTAGAAGACGTATACGAGGATGAGAAGGACCAGGAAAACCCATCCTACAGTTCTGGGCATTACCAGTATAAATATTCTTGTAAGTATGCTTACTTTTTGTTCAGCCCTCACTGTTTTCTT
The DNA here is from genome assembly GCA_036346205.1 of Vesta saturnalis. Lineage (NCBI taxonomy): Eukaryota > Metazoa > Arthropoda > Insecta > Coleoptera > Lampyridae > Vesta > Vesta saturnalis. Next base: position 675,646 of record JARFJB010001417.1, read on the forward strand.
CGTTTTCTTCATTACCAATCTTTTTTTATATATTTTTGACAACAATTACTAGTTCTATACGAAAGGGTTTTACAAAATTTGCATATATATATATATATATATATATATATATATATATATATATATATATATATATATATATATATATATATACAGGGTTCCCCATAATAGGCTACGCATTTTAATATTTGCATTAAAATTTTTTTAGTTAACAAAACAAACTATTTATTATACTAAATTACAGCTAACTCTTTGTGATTTATGATAACTTATAAATATTTGGCTAATTTAATTCTAACTTTAAAAAATCACGTCTTCTAAATGACCTCCACCAACTTCAACACATTTTTCATTATTAGATAAAAAGTGGTTCATTACACGGCGTAGCAAACCTTCGTCTGTTCCTTCAACTTCTTCACGAATTTTGACTTTGAGTTCCTCGATTGTACCTGGATGACTCGCAAACACTTTGGCTTTTAAATATCCCCACAGGAAAAAATCGAGTGCCGTTAAGTCGGGGAACCTCGAAGGCCAAGGCAAATCTCCGAATCGAGAAATGAGTCGGCCATTAAACGTATCTCGCAGAACACTCATTGAGTTTCTGGCGGTATGAGCTGTTGCCCCATCTTGTTGGAATAGCAAGGCAGTGTTTAGTAATCCTCGTCTATTTAATTCTGGAATGAGGAATGTCTCTAGCATGTTTACGTAGCGCTCAGATGTTACTGTTACAGCGCGGTTATTTTCATCCTCAAAAAAATATCGACCAATAATTCCAAAAGATCCTACTCCACACCACACAACAACCTTTGGATTATGGAGGTTATGTGTAAAGATTTCACGAGGATTTTCATTTGACCAGTATCTAAAATTCTGTTTATTAACCATGCCGTTCAAATAAAAATTTGCTTCGTCGCTCATTAGGAGACTGTGAATTGCTCCTTGATGTAAATCCAAAAATTCTTGACAAAATGCTAACCTTGCTTCTTTATCTTGATTGCTAAGGTGCTGTGCCATTTGGTATTTATAGGGATGAAATTTTAAATCCCTTTGAAGAATTCGATCTAAGCTTCCCTTTGATATTCCTAGGATAAGGGTTTGTCGATTAGCAGACCTTTTAGGACTTCTCGTAAACGCAATTCTAACTCTTTCAATATTTTCTGGTGTACGAACTGTTCTTCGACGTCCAGGCTTCTTCAAATTTTGTACAGAACCATTTTCACGCCAACGACGAACCCATAACTTAACAGTTTTACGATTTGGCGCGTGATCCCCATTGTTGTTATTAAACTGACGCCCGAATGCACGCCTAACTTCTTCTATCGAAATGCTTCTTATGTAAGTTTCTACACAAAACACACGTTGTTGGACTGAGTAATCCATGAAAGTCCAAACGGATGTTAAAATAATGTCTCAAAGCAAAAAAATTAAATAATTATTGATGAAAACTAACAAACTTCTCGTAGTAAAATGACGTTACACGAAATTATTAATTTATAACTTATTTGTGACAGACTACAGAAGATAATCCCACAGAGAACAACTTATTTAGTTATCTCGTATTAATAAAATAAAATGGGTAGTCTATTATGGGAACCCAGTATATATATATATATATATATATATATATATATATATATATATATATATATATATATATATATATATATATATATATATATATATATATATAAAGCAAAGTACTGACCGTATTTTTAGATTATAATAAGTTTATTGGGTATCGGCTTAGAAAAATTTTTCTTTATTGATTTTTTGTCAAATTTTCGCCTGTGATTACAGGCTTCATCAGGACTAAAACTAACAAAATTCTCTAAATTATGAACAATACTTAATACTTACATCTTAAAAGTAAATTTTGTTGAATGATGTATAATATAATTTTGAGGTGTAAAAAACAATGTGTCAATTAGAATGTAATCTGAGCTAACTAAACTATATTAATAAAGGACAATTCTAAATCAAGTAACAAGTATTAAAGCGTGCCACTATATGAAAGGCTGTTTATATTTATTTACAATGAATTATTGGGATTTTAAGTTTTTGTAAATTAAAAATAGACCAGCATAACTAGTGTTTAAATGATTAGTGTCAGACTTAAAATTCATTGTTTCATTATTATTAATGTGAAACATTTCAAGGAAGAGTCTCTCACTATAGTTTTCTGCTTTGTCAATTATTTTTACCTCGTTAAATTTAATAGTATGATCTAGATCTAAACTGTGAACTGTTAAAGCACATCTCTTTTTTTGTAATTTACAGTCACTTTTGTGTAAAGCTATTCTACTTTTCAGCCAGTTAGTTGTGTGTCCTATGTAACACAAATTGCAGACATTGCATGGTATGGAATAAATTACGTTGGACTCTAGTTCTGTGGGTGTTTTATCTTTAATTTTTGAAAATAAATTGTTAATCGAGTTTATGTTATAAAAAACTATTTTTATGTTTTTGAATTTAGCGAAAATTTTGATTATTTTGTTACTAATTTGTGGTACAAAGGGAAATTTTTTATATAAAATTAAGTTAGGATCAATTTGGTCCGCTATCTCGTTTTTAGTATTATTTACAACATTACGAAAAAGTAAATTATTAATTAAGTTTCTTGGATAATCATTATTAACAAGAACATCACTCAGTTTTTTAAGATTTTTGTGTATTAATTTGACAAAAAATCAATAAAGAAAAATTTTTCTAAGCCGATACCCAATAAACTTATTATAATCTAAAAATACGGCCAGTACTTTGCTTTTATAATTATTAATATGGGGTTCTACGATTACATTACTACCACCTATGGGATTAATATGACCAAGAAATTGAAACAATGATCAAGACTGAATGTTCAATTAGCTAAATTAAGGAATAGACTCATTTTCCTCACAAGATGTAAATCGTTAAATCTGTTACCGAATCATATAAAACAAAATTTTAAAAACCTCACAAACCTGATGTCAACCAATCATACACAAGTTGCAAGAAAAATACACAGATTTAATAATAGAGTAGGACTACAAATCATTAACTTTGAACTCACAATTACCAAGTTAGATATTAACTTTTGTCTAAATAACATTAATAAACTAATGCTTGAAGTTGTACAAAAATTAGAAATGGATTTCATCGATCAATTTAAAGCCACTTTATCTACATCATATAAAAAAATATTTGAGAAGGTAAAAAATTCAAATATTAACAAACTAAATGCTCTAATTAAGAACAATGAAGATAATACTCCCAAGAGCAGCAATAAACAAAATGGATTAAAACCTAACAGATGTAACTGTCCCTGCTATTATTAATGATTTTTAGCACTAGGTCCAAAATTTAGTATAAAACCACTAAAGAAAGACATTCATTTACCTTTACTATTGGCTCAAAGCGAAGCCATCATAGAAGCCACAGATAAAGAAGCTAAAGACGCTCTAAGAGCCAAAGCTATCAACATTCTTAGCAATTATTACAAAACACCTCCCCAACCATTGGACGTTTATCAAAAGGCTTTATTGCAACTAAAAATTTCTAAAACAACATCAAGAAATTTTAGTACTCAGAGCAGATAAAGGGAATGTGACAGTGTTAATGAATAATAAGGATTACGTTAACAGAGGAGAACTATTACTAAAAGATACTAAAACATATAAACTAATTCCTCGAGACCCTACTTTAACTATCCAAAACAAATATAACAAAATAATTTCCAACTTAAAAAATTCACAAGTGATTTCCGATACACAATATAAACTAATGTGCACCTACAATGGAATTCCTCCGAAGTTCTATGGATTACCAAAAATTCATAAAGAAAATTGTCCACTACGTCCAATAGTAGCTTCAATTGGCTCACCAACATACGAACTTTCGAAATGGTTATCACAAATACTTTTTAATGCTTTGGGTAATAACACAAACTATAATATTAAAGACTCTTTTACTTTTTCCAAAACTTACAATAATTTCAAAATTCCAATTAACCATTCATTATTTTCTTTAGATGTTGTCTCTTTGTTTACTAATATTCCATTAAGTTTAGTTTTAGAAATCATTAATAAGAAATGGACGTCCATTCATAATCACGTTAATATTCCAAACCACACTTTTATTAGCATAATTGAATTTATTTTTGATAACACCTATTTTACCTTTAGGGATAAATTTTACAAACAAATTTTTGGTACACCTATGGGATCTCCATTAAGTCCGATACTAGCTCAAATTGTATTAGATGATCTTATAGATGTTAGTCTACCAAAACTTACTTGTAAAGTTACTTTAATAAAAAAATACGTAGATGATTTAATTTTAATTGGCCCTAGAGAACAAATAGACAACATTTTAAGTGTTTTTAACAATTACAACCCTAATATACAATTTACTGTAGAGCATGAAATCAATAATAGTGTTCCATTCTTGGATATGTATTTAATTAACAAAAATAATAATTTAATTATTGATTGGTACATCAAACCCACCAGTTCGGGTAGATACATAAATTATTATTCTAGCCACCCTTTCTTTATGAAAAGAAATATCATTTTAGGTTTAAAAAATAGAATAATTAATATTGTACATCCCTCATTAATACACAAAAATCTTAAAAAACTGAGTGATGTTCTTGTTAATAATGATTATCCAAGAAACTTAATTAATAATTTACTTTTTCGTAATGTTGTAAATAATACTAAAACGAGATAGCGGACCAAATTGATCCTAACTTAATTTTATATAAAAAATTTCCCTTTGTACCACAAATTAATAACAAAATAATCAAAATTTTCGCTAAATTCAAAAACATAAAAATAGTTTTTTATAACATAAACACGATTAACAATTTATTTTCAAAAATTAAAGATAAAACACCCACAGAACTAGAGTCCAACGTAATTTATTCCATACCATGCAATGTCTGCAATTTGTGTTACATAGGACACACAACTAACTGGCTGAAAAGTAGAATAGCTTTACACAAAAGTGACTGTAAATTACAAAAAAAGAGATGTGCTTTAACAGTTTACAGTTTAGATCTAGATCATACTATTAAATTTAACGAGGAAAATAATTGACAAAGCAGAAAACTATAGTGAGAGACTCTTCCTTGAAATGTTTCACATTAATAATAATGAAACAATGAATTTTAAGTCTGACACTAATCATTTAAACACTAGTTATGCTGGTCTATTTTTAATTTACAAAAACTTAAAATCCCAATAATTCATTGTAAATAAATATAAACAGCCTTTCATATAGTGGCACGCTTTAATACTTGTTACTTGATTTAGAATTGTCCTTTATTAATATAGTTTAGTTAGCTCAGATTACATTCTAATTGACACATTGTTTTTTACACCTCAAAATTATATTATACATCATTCAACAAAATTTACTTTTAAGATGTAAGTGTATTAATTAAGTATTGTTCATAATTTAGAGAATTTTGTTAGTTTTAGTCCTGATGAAGCCTGTAATCACAGGCGAAAATTTGACAAAAAATCAATAAAAAAAAAAAAATTTTTTCTAAGCCGAACCCAATAAACTTATTATAATATATATATATATATATATATATATATATATATATATATATACAATGAATTTATATTTATATTTATTGTTTATAATAAGAGAAGTAAAAATTACCTTTTGATTAATTATAACTTGATACATCTTTCGTGTAATTACACACAATCTAAAGCACCAAAATTGAATTTTTATCTATACTGACTTCCATAAAAATTGCAACACCTAGAATTTGCTGAACGATTTTATTGAAATTTTTGTCAACGATGTCTTTCATTATAACAAACAAACGATTAAAATTTAAATAAAATCTAGCTAGTAGCTTTTTTTTTGTTTTTTCCTTTGCACTTATTAACAATAAATTTGAAGAAATAAACTAATCAGTGTGTAATTAACTGTTAATTTTCAATTTCGTTCTGAACATGGGGACAATGCCAAAAGGGTACGTCAACATCAACATTTTTCCCAATTGACTAATCTTGAACGTGGCCGTATTATTAGCATGAGAGAGGCCGGAATTTCGCTGAGAGAAATTGCCCGTCGTGTAAACCGAAATGTTACAACGGTATTGAAATGTTGGTCCAAATGGTCCGAGGAATGGGTGCAACAACGTCGCCCTGAATCTGGACGTCCCAGCAGGACTACAGATCACGAAGAGCGTCGTTTAAAACTTTTGGCCACAAGAGACAGATTTTTAACAACTCGATCGATTGCAAATGATTGGATGCGAGGTGGAGGACCTAGAATGTCATTCTCAGCTACCACTTCACTATCTACGCAGGCTAGAATGGAGCGGAGAACGTAAAGTTCCCACATTTTTTGTGGAACGCAGCACAGCCCACACACAAGGAGTGATGATATGGGGTGCAATATGTTACGGTAGCAGATCACCCTTGGTCTTCATTTATGGCAACTTAAACTCCCCTGGTTATATTGCCAATGTGTTAGAACCCGTTGCGCTTCCATACATTCAGAGGCTGAAAAATCCCATTTTCCAACAGGATAATGCGCGCCCTCATACGGCAAGGGCTACAACACGTTTTTTGGAAGAAGCTAACATTGCCGTCCTCCCCTGGTCTGCTCGGTCGCCTGATTTGTCGCCCATTTAACATATGTGGGATGAGGTCGGTAGGCGACTGGGTAATTTACCACTCCCACCAGATAACTTACACGATCTCCGGCTACGGATTCAAGAAGCTTGGATTGATATACCACAGGCAGCTATAGATCACTTGATTGATAGCATGCCACGCCGTCTAAATGAGTGCATTACAAATCGTGGCGGAGCAACTCATTATTGAAAAAACATTTTTAGTTTTTGTTCTTTTGTTTTCAAATTTTAAACGTTTGTTTGTTCTAATGAAAGACATTTTTGACGAAAATCATTCAATAAATTCTAGGTGTTGCAATTTTTATTGAAGTCACTATATGTAAATTAAAATAAATTTTAACATTACTATTTAGCAAAGTTTGTTGTTGAAATTCGATACCATTGAAATATTGGTTTTTAGTTCAACTACAGGGAAGACGAAGGACGTTTGATAAATTTAGTGCCTAAAGCAATTTATCGATACCCTATTTCAAGTTTAGTGGTAGAAAATGTTAGGTAGGGTTGATGCCGTATAAATAGACGAACTAGGTGATTAAGTTAGAGAGTCGAAATTTGGATGCTTAGTGCGACGTTGCTTCGTTATGTTTGTGTAGTTAGGTAGAGGCAAGTTTTCTATTAACTTACGGTGGGTGGTTTTACTTAGTTTTATTTAGTTACATACTACCATAATGTGCACATTATGATTACATTTTGAGGTAAACGATCAATTACCGAGCAGAAAGTTATTTAAATAAAAGGACAGGTTCAAATTTAAGTATATGTGTGTTTAAGCAAGCTTTTAAATAGGCAGTGCGCAAATTAAAATTATACGATGCGACTTGTTTCGGAAAACTTAACGTAAGTTCGTCAGATAAGTGAACGAAAAAAAGTTGATATTTTTAAGTAACTGTTCATTGCCAATGTAATTGTAGATTACGCCAAAGTACAAGTCAGGGATTATGTATGATATTAAGTATTAAGTAATCAAAGCGGCTCGTAAATGAAGTGAATTTTTTGTGGCTGTTTCGACAACACGTACAGTTATCTTCGTCAGTAGTAATATTATCTATTAAAATTGTTAGAGATATTGAAACAATTTTGTCAAAGTTGTAAAATTAAAACATGAACGTTAGTATGCTATTAATATAACAGTTTGAGAAACGTATAAAGCCAACTATAGAATTAAATATTACTAAAGAATAACTAAGTCACTAAAATTAAATATTGTTAAACTGTTATAAAGATGACAAATCAGAACACCATCTAATCAGCCGAAGGCTAACAATCAAAATGTCAGCCAAAAAAACACATTTAACAAAATTTAATTAAGTTATGATGAGTGTAAAGTTGTGAAAAACTTCAATTTGAAATTAACAATGAACAACATAATGCATAGTGTTTTTTGTAATTTTTAATTTTAATTGTAATTTCAACTACTTGTGTTAAATTATAGTGCTGTGGTAATTTAACATATAATTGGTAAAACATTTGCTTCAAGATGTAAAAAAACTACATCAAAAAACCTAGACATACCAAAAGTCAAAATGAAAATCAAAATCAACACGACCTTTATGCCCTTTTTTTTTTTAATTATAAGATACCAAAACCTATTTAAATGGAGATTTTCTTCTTGTCTATTAAAATCATTAAAGGTTTTACATATCTCAATAGGTTCACGTTGTAAACGAACATAATAATGAGTTTGTCTCGACAATATTCCCATATTGTCAACTTGAGTGTCATAATTTAGATTATTTAAGGCATGGTCAGCCACCGCAGACTTATCTGGTTGACATAATCTACAAATTCTCATATGTTCTTTACGTCTTGTATCAAAACTACGTTTTGTGGTTCCAATGTATACTTTTCCACATGAACAAGATAACTTATACACTCCGGAGAATGATAATGGGTTTGAAACATCTTTAGGTGAACTAAGATGACTATGACAAATTTGATTAGCGCATCTTTGGTTTCATTAAAAAGTAGCACGGTGTTGCGAAAACCGCAAGGTTCTAACCTAAAAAATAAGCGAGATACCCCGTAAAACATACGACAACCTGTACAAGTATTCATTCATTCATTCAACTGACTGTGACGTAAATGAAAGCAAATCCAAAGACTTACTGTGATACAGGGTGGATCTAGCAGACACTCTTATGAACTGCTCTAAAATTTTTGCCAACACCGCAACTGGGGATGAGCAGGGTTCGCCGTGTGTTGAAATGACTGGCAAGAGGTACAGACCTGCAGAACCGCCGATACACGCTTTGACCAATTCGTCCATTTTCCGGTTTGTGATGATCTCTCAAGGGACAGGAAATGCAGATGGGAAAGCTGTTCTTCCACCACGAAAGTACGATGCACAAAATACGATGTTTACTTGTGTTTCCTAAGGAACCAAATTTGTTGCTTAGCTTATCGTAGCAAATTACTCTGTTCTTTTATTGTTATGTGCAACTAACCCTTGTCTAGAGAGTATTTCTAAGTTGTTCCTTGATTTATAACGCTATAAAATCAATGTTTTTGTTAAACATTTTATGTTTTATGCCAAAAAGCAATTTTATAAGCCGAATACTGATTTATGTAGGCATTAGTCTTAAGTAACTTTGTCTATATGTCATAAATATTGTTAAAAGGTGATCTCGGAGTAGTGTGTTCATAAAGAAATTTAAAAAAAGTAATAAATATTATTTTAATTATCAACAATCGGCTTTGATTTTCCACCTTTCCTTGGTTACGCACAATCTTCCGTTAGTATATTTAAAAACGAGTACACACGTACGTGCGGGGGATTGCAGGAGGGTAGGTAGGGGTATTTTTTACATTATTTTTCCTACATACTTTGACCCCTAGGGAACCTATATTTGCCCAAAAATTCTTCAAAATCAAAATATTTTTTGTCGTTCTGAAAGGGCTACAAATATTATTAGCTTGTTTGTTATTAAAATTTCTTTTAATATAGAGAAACTTTGGGATAATTTTTTGGTTTCGGCATCGTAATAAAAAAGTGAGTGACGATAATAATTGTGTTTTACGTTTCCTTACTTTTCCAATTGTCTGATAGAACGGTAAGTTTTCTCCCTATGAAGGATTGAAATATGAAAATATAAACTTTCACATTGTTACACATAATAAAATACTTACCTTTTTTGAATTTTTTTTAATGGTGTATGATAGATTATACAATCTAAACGTTTCGATAACACTTACAGTTATCTTCGTCAGTAGTAATTTCATTTATTAAAATTGTTAGAGATGTTGAAACAATTTTGTTAAAATTTAAATTAAAACGTAATCATTAGCCTGCTGGTAATATAATAGTTTGAGAAACGTATAAAAAGTATACATTTGAACCAGAGAACGTAGCTTTAATACAAGACGTAAGGAACATATGAGATTTTGTAGATTAGGTCAACCAGAGAAGTCTGAGGTGGCTGACCATGTCTTGAATAATCTAAATTATAACATTCAATTTGACAATGTGGAAATGTTGTCGAGACAATCTCATTATTATGTTGATTTACAACGTGAAGCTATTGAGATATATAGCACCCTTATAATTTTAGTAGACACAGTACAATCAATCACAATAAGCAATCTCCGGTTAAATAAGTTTTGGCATCTTATAATTAAAAAAAAGCATAATGATACGTGTTGGTTTTGATTTTAATTTTGACTTTTGGTATGTCTAGGTTTTTTGCTGTGTTTTTCTTAGATCTCGAAGTAAATGCTTTTATCAATTATAGTAGTTGAAATTAAAAATAAAAATTACAAAAAACGTTATGCATTATGCTTTTCATTGTTAATAACACTTGCATTTATTGACTAAGATATTTCTTTGTTAGATCTAACTGGATTTTTCTAATTGATGTCATATTTATATATGTGAATGCTTCTATCATTTCCAAATTGAAGTTTTTCACAACTTTACACTCATCGTAACTTGATTAAATTTTATTAAATGTGTTTTTTGGCTGACATTTTTCATTGTTAGCCTTCGACCGTTTAGAGGGTGTTCTGATTTGTCACCTTTAAGACAGTTTAACAATATTTAATTTTTAATGACCTAGTTATTCTAAAATTTAATTCTATAGTTGGCTTTATACGTTTCTCAGTCTGATGTTTATGTTTTAATTTTTCAACTTTGACAAAATTGTTTCAACATCTCTAACAATTTTAATAGATAATATTACTACTGACGAAGATAAATGTAAGTGTTACCGAAAGGTTTAGATTGTATAATTTAACGTACACCATTAAAAACCCAAAAAAGATAAGTATTTATTAGTAATTATTGAAAAGGTTAATTCACGTTTATTAGTGCTGAGCTTTAGTACATTTACGAATAAACAAAGGTCGTATGTACAAGGTGTCTCAAATTTAATGAACTTTTTCAAACCGACCTTTAAGTCTCTAAAGTTAAATTGAAGTTAGTATTTTACTGAGAGGGTAATTATACTGTTTTCTACGATCACTCTAGATTATTATCATTACAGCCGAGAACCTTTTACCAAGAAATTTTTATTGTAGTGGCGCATGTAATATTTGTTATCCTAATTGAGTCATTTTAAGAGTACCTGTAAATTTCGAAACAATTATTCAGATTTCTTACCACTTAGAAAGAATCACAACGTCTTCGGCAACCCGATTATTTTAATAAACGGACGAGATACGTAGTGAGAATTGAGCGCGTTACAATACAAAGACACACACGCACACGCGCGCACATACACACATACGCGCGCGCGCATCTAAGCAGAGCGCATACTTTAGTCAAATACAATAAATACTGATACTAATACCTGTAAAATAATTTTATATTATTTATATTTAGCTTGATTAATAAACGATTACTAATGTGAAGCCAGTAAAATACTGCTATATTTATTTGCAAAAAAATGGGACCATAATGTTCTGAACAGCAATGCAAATTTAATGGAATTTAATCGGAATTTGTCCGAAAGCATGGCAAATCTCGAGTAATGTTATTCTAGGTTAACTCCGGCAACTTAAGTTGCATTACTTTAGTTGCAACGTAACCGTTATGGAATAGTTATTAAATAATTTAAATAATTAAATAGTTTTTTAATGAGTATGTAACCATTAGCTTTACATTAAAATAAATGGTAACGTCATACTTACACATAACAGGTAAATGTAATACATTCTTTGCAATCTAAAAATAATTAGCAGCAAATCAATGTTAAATTGCAAAAAACAATACAAACATAAGACAAGCAGCCCACTATTTAGATGCACTAGGAGCGCATAAGTTATATTAAATTCTATTTATTAATGTACTCGATTATATATTTATTTGCATTTGTCAAATGCTACACACAGTGTGATTAAACCAAAGATTAATTTTCAAGAAGGGTTTTTATGTGTATTCCTAAATTCATCGCTCCTGCTTTATGTAGTAATTCTAAAAGCCACACACGCACGCACGCACCACCTCGCCCACACATACGCACGGACGCTAATCATAAATTTTCAATAGTGCAAATGTTAAAAAACGCGTTATAGCATAGAAGCACAAATAAAGGAAATATGTCACTTTCCAAGAAGAACATTAAGTGTCCCATGGAGGGCAATTTCATCCATTATGTTAAATTATTTTACTAGACATTTTAAAATTTTGCAGAATAAAGCAAGTGAGACCAGTATATTTTAAACGTGATAGGAGAGTGGATCTTTATACAAGCGCAAGGCTGAGGCTATTATTAAACAGTGCCTCCAAGTTAAAGTGTTGTAATTTATTCATCAAATTACAAAACTGGCGATATGCGTTAATCAATAAAAATAAAACAGTAAAAATCTATTCGTGATAATGTTGATATTTTGCAAGCTGTATACAATGATGCTATAACGCGCGTGGTATTTACACGTTCACTTGATTATCGGTGACCTGCATTATCTCGTGAGTTCATTTTACTTATTCTAAATATGTACCCGTTCCAACAACGAATACCTATTCTGGCCTCCTAAGAAAGACCCCTCTATCTCCAAAAAATTCGAAAATTAACATATTTGCACCAAACGATTAATAGTAATTTATAAAACAGATTTACATAGAAAATACCCGGCATTTCACATTTTTAAATATTTTATGAGGGAAAATAATTTCCCCGTAAACGCCTCAATACTTAGCGTAAACCAGGTATCTTCAGTTTTTTTAAACAATAACCTGGCATGTAGGCAATAGATACGGGCTTTTAACGTACGAAAATCCATATGCTAGGTTTTTCTTAAGGAATACGGCAAGCCCCCTATGGTAGCTGTCGCTGACAGCTTTTCACACATTTCATTGATTTGTTTCGACTTGTTAGCAGCAGAGAGCATTTTCAAAATTGAATTAAGTATTCACTTTATTTGCTCAAAAATCTCAACATTCATAAAAGCAATGTTAATTAGTGACGAGAGCCAGCATTCTCGTTTGGTATATTTACATTTTGTGTTAATAGATGTATTACAAGAGCTTCTGTTGAATTGAAATCAGTTACATACAAAATATAATTGTTTTTGCATTTCAGAAGCTTCTATAATCACACATACATAAACATTTTCTTGCGATATTGCTTTGTTTTATACAAAAATTGATTTTTTCTAGATTTTCAGGATTTGTTAGGGTCGGAAATTCTATACATTTTGTTGTAGTGAACTAAAGTATTTTGTAACAAATATTTAGAAAAATATTTACAGTGCAGAACAAAATAAAGTTTTCAGTTAACTGATTTCAGTTATTCCAGAAAATGAAAATTTGTGTTTCTATCTTATGCGAGTCTCCTAAAAGGCAAAAGTGGAAAAACATTTTTTATTTAGTCCATTTTAGCTTTAATCATAGTATATACGCTGTGTTTCAAGTTTTGCGTTGATATTGATATATCTTTTTGTCAAGTTGGAGCCACTTCTACCTTGTTTTTGTAAAAAATTCTAATGGATATGGTTTACAGGGTAGAATAAAGGGTTTCATTTTTACTTAATAAACTCTGTAAAAAATGCAACACCAAGATGGCGTTGGAATTTATGTACCAAACTTGTGCAGAAGTGTTTAGCTAGTCAAATGTAGCAATTGATTAAAATTTCAAAGAGATTAAACAAAAGATAAAAGAATTTTTTATTAATAATGTGTTGGAACACCCATATTAGTTTCACACTCCCGCACCGTTCTTGGCATGGATTCCAACAGGTGGTCGATGTCTTCCTGAGGTATTGCATCGCAGGCAATCTGTAATTCATGCCGGAGAGCTTCTAGTATCAGTGGAGGATTGGCTAATTGCTTGAGTTTTCTACCCATCATCTTCCACACATGTTGTATGGGCGAAAGGTCGGAAGATTTGGGTGGCCACGTCAAGATATTAACGTTAGCCTCTTCGAAGCGCTCCATAGAATGCCTTGCAGTGGGAGACGGGCATTATCCCGTTGGAAAATGGGGTCCTCCAGCTCCTGGAGGAATAGAAGGATATGGGGTTCTACCACTTCATCAACATATCAGTGGGCATTCATATTGCCTCGGATGTTTAGCAACTGAGACCTGCTTCCATAAGCAATAGCACCCCATATCATAACAGTGTGGTGCACATGCCGCTCAACATAAAACTGCACAATGCGACGTTCCCCACGTCTACGTCTGACCCTCATGCGACCATCGTATATCCCCAAGCAGAATCGGGATTCGTCACTGAAAACCACCCTATGACATTCCACGTCGCAATCCAGACGTAAGGTACACCACTCCAAACGTTGCTGTCGATGACGAGCCGTCAGCGGAAGCGCAAGGTGTGGTCAATAGGACTTCAAGCCAAAAGCTCTAATTCGACAGTAAACTGTAAGTCCTTCGTTTCCGAACCATTGATCGGCCATTAACCAGAGATGGTGGCCCTAGACCACATTTGTCTGTCTTAGCAGTCCACTTCCTCTTCTACGACGTTCTTGGCCTTCTCTAGACCATGCTTGATAGTACCGTACTACAGAGGATTGATTACAGTTAAGACGATTAGCTCTTTCTCTGAATGAAAAACCTCCTTCAAGTGAGCCAATAATGCAACATCTGTAGAATTCACTCAGTTGTCGATAATTGTCACGTTGCCTCATTCTAGGCATAATCGCAGCCTCAAAATGCAAAGAAAAACACAAAGCAAAAGAAATGCAACCAAAAACCAATACCGAAACCGACTTAATCTCTTAAGAAATACACCCGATAATTGTTACAACAAGTGAAACGTCAAATTTTCCATGGCTACTGGATTATTTTGAATGAAATTTTAATCAATCACTACATTTGACTAGATAAATATTTCTGCCAAATTTGGTCCAAAAATTCCAACGCCATCATGGATGTTGCATTTTTTATGTCACAGAGTACATCTTATCACTCTGTGGAAGAATTAACACATTGATGTGTACTAGTATATAAATATCAAGTGTAAGTGTCAATACCTTTATTATCAGAATATTACCTTATTTCTTTAGATTCATCATTTATTCTTAAGAAAAAAATGCACATTTTTAAGAAAAATGTAGTTTTTGGTCTATCTTCTATATCATATCCATTAGTTTTTTGCAAAATCAATATTAGATTATAATCAAGATAAATGCAGCTACAACTTGTATATGTATTAGGTATGTCTTGAAGGACAAAGAAAATATTAGAAATGGCGCAGCTGGAAACTGAATTAGATCCAACCTCGAAAAAACAGCTAATGTCCATTTATGCAAAAGATGATATCCAAATTGGTATTCTAGAACCATTATCGAGCTGCCTGATACAAGATTCGCAATCTAGAGAATCTTCCAAAGAAATTGAGTCGAAGGATTCCTCGACTTACTCATTCAGCATTGCTCACCGAATGAAATACAAGGTGAAATACAATACCTCAAAACCCGCAAAATACCAGGTTATAACCTTATCACAGCAGAGTTGCTTCGCCAGCGGTCAAAAAAACTTTTAGTTGCTGCAATACAAACATTTAACACTATTTCAAGAACCCAAATCTTTGCGGAAGTTATCCTCATACTTAAGACAGGCAAATCAGCTCAGTCACCAGATTCCTATCGACCGATATCACTTTTACCAGTACTATCTAAACTCTTTGGACGTATCTTGCTAAGAAGGCTTAACCAAACCATAGAAGAAAATCATTTAATTGTGGACAAAATAGAAAAAGATTTAGAAGAGAATCGAGTGTGCTCAGCCCTATTTTTGGATGTAAGCCAAGCTTTTGATCGGGCTTGGTTTACTTGCTTATTAAATGAGATCAAGAAAATCTTCCGCATCAATATTTCCTGCTGTTTAAGCCGTACTTAGATAACATATATTTCGAAATCAAGCTAAACAACGGTCGCTCTCTAATGTACCCTGTCAAAGTAGGTCCAACATTATATCAACTATTCACATCCGATATACCAATCCCTGACAACGTTACAATTGCTATTTACGCGGATGAATCAGCCATACTATGCTCCCACAGAGATTCACGCCAGGCAACAACAGATCGACAGAACGTACTTGAGGCTCTAGAAAAGTAGACAACAACCTGGCGAACAAAAATCAATGAAAATAAATCAGCATCGATAACATTCACCCTTCGAAAAATTGATCCCATCCGGTAACCTTTGATGGATACAAAATACCTTACAAAGAAGATGTTAAATATCTTGGATTACACCTCGACAACAACCTCACTTGGAAGACGCGTATAAAAACCAAAAGGAAAGAACTAGATATTCGTGTCAAGGAAATGATTTGGCCCCTCGGATGGAAATCTCAACTAAGTTTAACAAAGTATTGCATTATAAGACCATAACAGTGCCGTATGGACATACGGGATCCACTTTTGGGGGTGTGGTATATCATCGAATACATGGATAATTAACGTTTTTAAATCAAAGCACTTCGCGCAACAGCAAATGCTGAATGGTATGTGAATAAACGAATATTACACAACGAGCTGAAAGGTCCTTGGATTAAGGATGTAGTGAAAGATTCCTGCAACAAGTACAAGAACCGCATCAGTGATCATCCTAGTGTTTTAGTGGAAGATCTGTTAAATAATGTAAATGTGACAAGGCGCTTAATGGAACAAAGTTTAGTGATCTTAACAATTAATTTAGTAATCCTTTTATATTGCCTCCCACATATCATGTACTATGTCAAACCATTTGCTTGTTAGTCTATTAGACCAGTTGTAAATAGCAGTAAATAATTAAAAAACATTATATATTCAAATATATATACAAAGATGACTGATTTTATGTGAACATGTTTGCTCATCAAAGAATTGAAGGATTGTGTGCTAAACTGACGATTTAATGGAAATGTTTTCATAATATATATATATATATATATATATATATATATATATATATATATATATATATATATATATATATATATATATATATATATAAGGGTGTCCCAAAATTTACGCAAGATTTGAATTAAATATAAAACACATTTATTTTTCTTTAAATTATTATTTTTTTAATGAATCATAAAGTACACACAATAGGGTTATGTATGAAATAACACATCGGGCAAATGCCCTCCACGGCTTTGATGGCACATACGCATTCCTTTGTCGAAATTTTCCATGACAATTGTGCATAAATGTGGCCCAATTTCAGTAATGCAGCGTTGAATTTCCTCCTTCAACGCACGGATTGTTGTGGGCTTGTTGGCGTAGACCTTTGATTTCAAATAACCCCATAAAAAGAAATCCAATGGTGTTAAATCGCATGATCTAGGGGGCCAATTCTGATCACCGAAACGAGAGAGAACACGACCAGGAAATGTCTCATTCAGTAATTGGATTGTTTCACGGGCTGTATGGCATGTGGCACCGTCTTGTTGAAACCACATGTTCTCCACATCAATATCATCCAATTGAGGTAGAAAGAACTCTCTTATCATGTCGCGATATCGAGTGCCAGTAACAGTCACTGCTTGACCAGCCTCATTTTCGAAGAAGTATGGTCCAATAATGCCTCCAGCCCAAAATCCACACCAAACAGTGACACGTTGTGGATGCATTTTTTTTTCGACAATCACATGTGGGTTCTCTGAACCCCAAATGCGGCAATTTTGTCGATTAACAAAGCCATCAAGGTGAAAATGTGCTTCGTCGCTTAGGATGATTTTTTTCGAAAAATCGGGGTCCACTTGTTGATGTTCGATAATCCATTCAACAAACTCTCTTCGCTGGGCATGGTCATTAGGCTTAAGTTCTTGTGTTAATTGAACTTTGTAGGCATGGAGCCGCAGATCTTCAGTGAGTATACGCTGTAGAGAGCTTCTTGAAATTTGCAGTTCTTGTCCACGTCGTCGAATTGATGTTCTTGGGTTTTCACCAACACTGTCACGCACTGCTTCGATATTGACATCTGAACGGCTTGTTTTTGGACGACCAGAATGTTTAGCATCACTAGTAGATCCAGTCTTCCTGAATTTTTCAATTACTCTCTTCACAGGTGACGAAGTTAAATGAACATTCCGACCGTATTTTGTACAAAATTTTCGAACTGTGGCCGCCAAACTTTCATTATTTTTGAGATATTCTTCAACAATGAAAACACGTTGTTCTGTCGTGTAACGCTCCATTTTTACTAACCCTAGACTGTCAGCTGTTAAACTGTTTATTTTTCAGGGTTGCCAACACTTTACTGCACAAATGGCAGCAAATTCAAATCTTGCGTAAATTTTGGGACACCTTTTATATATATATATATATATATATATATATATATATATATATATATATATATATATATATATATATATATATATATGTATAAGACATTGAGATATTAATATGTAGACAATAAACGCGCTTGACGCCTGACATTTTTAGCAAATACATCTATTAAATCATCCATATAAAATTTTTTTGCGTGCTACTCTTCAATACTTTTAAACGCCAAATCACATAGCCTTTCTTCAGGCTACTACTACTTAAATAATTCTTTATCAATATTAACTTTGAAGATGATCCTGCCGCCATCGCAACAGTAAACGGTAAAGTCAAAAATAGTAATATAGCAGAGCATACATCCGATAAACATGATGCCGAGGACTTTTTTCCACTATCGCCAAATGACTTCTTAACTCATTTTACAACTTTTGGCCAAGTTTAGTCAAGATCGGCAAAGATGTCTTCTGTATGTGTCCGTGTCCATGTGTCTGTGTGTGCGTGTGTCCGTGTGTTCGTATGTCCGTGTGTCCGTGTGCGTGTGTCCGTGTGTCCGTGTGTGAGTGTGTCCACGTGTACGCGTGTCCGTGTGCCCGTGTATCCCTGTGTCCGTGTGTTCGTGAGTCCGTGTGTCCGTGTGTCCGTGTTTACGTGTGTTCGTGTGTCCGTTTGTCCTTGTGTCCGTGTGTCCGTGTGTCCGTGTGTGTCCGTGTGTCGATGTGTCCGTGTGTGTGTCCGTGTGTGTCCGTGTATGTGTGTGTGTGTGTGTGTGTGTGTGTGTGTGTGTGTGTGTGTGTGTGTGTGTGTGTGCGTGCGTGCGTGTGTGCGTGCGTGCGTGCGTGCGTGCGTGAGTGCGTGCGTGCGTGCGTGTGTGTACGTGTGTTCGTGTGTTCGTGTGTCCGTTGTCGTCCTGTGTGTCCGTGTGTCCGTGTGTCCGTGTGTGTCCGTGTGTGGTGTGTCGTGTGTGTGTGTGTGTGTGTGTATGTGTGTGTGTGTGTGTGTGTGTGTGTGTGTGTGTGTGTGTGTGTGTGTGTGTGTGTGTGTGTGTGTGTGTGTGTGTGTGTGTGTGCGTGCGTGCGTGCGTGCGTGCGTGGTGGTGGTCGTGCGTGTGCGTGTGTGCGTGCGTGCTGTGTGTGTGTGTGTGGTGGTGGTCATGTGTGTGAGTATTGTGTGTGATGTGTGCATGTCGTGCGTGTGTGTTGTGTGTGTGGGTAGCGTGTGCGAGTGCGAGTGGTCAATGTGTGTGGGTAGTGCAGTGCAGTGGAGTGGAGTGCTGTGCGTGTGCGTGTGTGGTGTGTGGATGTGTGTGCGTGGTGCGTGGTGTGGGTGGATGGCGCGTGCGCGTGTGCTCGTGTGCGTGTGTGCGTGTGGTGTGTGTGGTGTGTGTGGTGTGTGTGTGTTGTGGGTGGGGTGCGTGTGTGTGCAGTGCGTGTGTGTGTGTTGTGTGTGTGTGTGTGTGTAGTGAATGTGATGGTGCGTGCGTGTGTATAGTGTGTGTGTGTGGTGTGGTGTGTGTGTGAGTGAGTGGAGTGTAGTGCAGTGTGAGTGTGTAGTGTCGAGTGCGTGCGTGTGTGTGGTGTGTGGTGTCGTGTGTGCGTGTGTGTGATGAGTGCGTGCGCTGTGGGTGTGCAGGTGTGTGAGTGGTGGTGTGTGGGTGTGTGGGTGCGTGAGTGAGTGAGTGCGTGCGTGCGTGCATGCAAGCGTGCGTGCGTGTGGGGGTGGAGGTGTGTGAGTGTGAGTGTGTGAGTGTGTGAGTTTGTTAGTGTGAGTTTGTGATAGTGTGAGTGTATGAGTGTGTGACTGTATGAGTGTGTGTGTGTGTGTGTGTGTGTGTGTGTGTGTGTGTGTGTGTGTGTGTGTGTGTGTGTGTGTGTGTGTGTGTAGTGTGTGAGTGTGTGTGTGTGAGTGTCTGAGTGTGTGAGTGTGTGTGGGTGTGTGAGTGTGTGAGTGTGTGTGTGAGTGTGTGAGTGTGGGTGTGTGAGTGTGTGAGTGTGTGAGTGTGTGAGTGTGTGTGTGTGTGTGTGTGTGTGTGTGTGAGTGTGTGGTGTGTGAGTGTGTGAGTGTGTGAGTGTGTGAGTGTGTGTGAGTGTGTGAGTGTGTGAGTGTGTGAGTGTGTGGTGAGTGTGTGAGTGTGTGAGTGTGTGATGTGTGAGTGTGTAGTGTGTGTGTGTGTGAGTGTGTGTGAGTGTGTGGTGTGAATGTGCGTGTGTGTGTGAGTGTGAGTGTGCAGTGTGTGAGTGTGTGAGTGTGTGGGTGTGTGTGTGTGTGTGTGAGAGTGTGAGTGTGTGCAGTGTGCAGTGTGTGAGTGTGTGAGTGTGTGAGTGTGTGAGTGTGTGAGTGTGTGAGTGTGTCAGTGTGTGTGTGAGTGTGTGAGTGTGTGTGAGTGTGTGAGTGTGCGAGTGTGTGAGTCTGAGTGTGTGAGTGTGTGAGTATGTGAGTGTATGAGTGTGTGTGTGTGTGAGTGTGTGTGTGAGTGTGTGTGTGTGTGAGTGTGTGTGAGTGTGTGTGTGTGAGTGTGTGTGTGTGTGCGTGTGTGTGTCTGTTGTGGTGCGTTGTGGTGTGGGTGTGCGTGTTTGTGTGTGCGTGTGTGCGTGCGCGTGACCGTGTTTGCGTGCGTGTGCGTGCATATGCGCGTGCTTGTGCGCTTGCTTTTGCGTGTGAGTATGCGTCTGCGTGTGCGTGCGACTGTGCGTGTGCGTGTGAGTGTGCGTCTACGCGTGTGTGTGCGTGCGCGTATGAGTGTGCGTGTGTTCGTGTGCGTGTGCGTGTGCGTGTGCGTGTGCTTGTATGGATGTATGTTAGTATTCACGATAAATCCAGAACGCAAATACCTACGCACTTAATATTTTGTGTTTAAGCTTGGTTTTATTTGGCTTATAGCTGATTAGACTTTGGTAGAGGTTCAGCGGCGGAGAGGGGGGTTTATTAGGGTCAGTTATTGGTTTTTATCGAATATTTCTAAAACAGCTGCAAATTTTAAAGATATAAAAGAGTTTATTTAGTTGTAAAGTGTTGTAAGATGGAAGGTACAATTTAAGGTTTTTTCAATATCTGTATAACGACTCATTTTATTCGAAAAAGTGTAGACATATTTTTTAAAGAAAATTTAATTTTACATAACTTTTCTTAATATAATGCAGGTAAGTTTAAAAAAAAAAATTAAATATGAATGAAGATGTTTAAAATGTATCATTGATATTTTATAGAAGCGGGTGACTTTGGAATTTTTTTTAGTTAACAGGTATTATTTACGTTTATCTGGAATGAAGCTTTATACGTCATTCTGACGTAGATTACTGTTTTTGTTTTTACAATGTTGCCTGTGTTTCGTTCTGAACGTATGAACGAGGTTTCATAGTTAAATAGAAACTATAAAATAAACTCTCAAATTCGGAATATGACCCGATTATTATCAAATTTTTGACTAAGCTCGAGTTCTACTAGATAAGAAATGTGCGGTTACCGTTTCGACGTGAACACTCGCATTCGACCGCCTCGTCCCCCCTTTTCGAGATTGCCTCGGTTGCTTTTGCGAGGGTTATGCTAAAATGAATTATAATTAAGATTATTTCATTTCTTTTAATTTTTAAGTTAGCTTCTAGATGTCTACTAACCTCTGTCTGTCCAGAAATTTTAAACGCCTGTGTGACATAGGTTTATTGTTTTTGCTTTTAAAATGTTTCATATTTACCTGATGAGCTTATCATAAAAGCATATAAGGAAATAAGTATTATAAAAAAATGTTATTAAAATTATTTCATTTCTATGAATTTCCATTTTGTAGGTTGGAAGGTCGTATTGTAAAATCACCCATCGTTTTTGGCTTGTTCTATTCTTCTACAAAAACTGCTTTCAGAGACAGAATTTGAATTGGAAATGCAGCAGATAAATCATTACTGTAATTCTTTTGAAGATTACTGGCCATAGTGTGTAATTCTTCATTTTCAAATTTCAAAATATTATTCGGCGAAAGAAAATTAAATCTTGAGTTTATCTCACTCCTGCTTTCAAACCCATTCTTCAGCTGAGTAGTAATGGTATTAATACTAGATTTATACACATCAACTTGAAATATTCTTTTAGTGAAGTGGAAGAAAACTCAAAACCAAAATTCTTAATTATTTTTTTAATTGAGAATTTTGGTTTTGAGTTTTTCTTCCACTTGGTATCTACTTCTTAATTTTTGAGCTATGGATTTATCTCATTATTCTTTCAGTGTTATGCAATCTTTGGGCAGTACTTAAATCTTCAAAAAATCTTTTCGCTTTCCTCTTTCTTTTTTCTTCAAAATTTGGCATGATATTCCACCTTACAGCCAAAACGTTTTCTTTTTCCTTTATATTTGTAAAATTATCTCGAAGGTTTATAACAGCAGTTAAACCTGAATTTAACATTGCAGTGGTATTTCCTAAATCCAGTTCTGCTCACTGTAATTTTTTGGATGTTAAATTTAGACGTTCTAATATTTCACATTTGAAAATCAATAAAAATATAAATTCAAACTTCTCCATTTGCTTTTTAATTCCCAAGGCTTCCTGCTTCTCTTCTTTTTTGGTGGTAGTAAGTAGAATATTTGACAGCACTTTAAAAATTGTTATAAAATTATAACGAATTCCTAAATCAGAATCAAATCAAGAAGACCATCTTGTACTGCATAAAGATTTTATAGTCAACTTGATGTCCTCGCTACTCTGAACAACTTTCAAATCGTTCCACCTTTTAATGCTATGTCCACAAAACGAATATTTTCTACCAAATAAAATTAACTATTACACTACGATAATGTAATTCAACCTGAACTGAAACTAAAATGTAACTGATGTTTTGTGAAACTAAATAGTAATAACTCAAACTGAAGCATAATCTGTATAGTGTTGTTTGTTTGGTAAGCCGAGCTTCGTATGTTACACGAGATAAAGATGTAACTTAAGATGTAATTTATTTTACGCAAGTCTAACACGATCTCTTATTATAAATATAGATAGGCCACCAACTACATATATCTATAATTTTTACTAGTAATTACAATACGAAAACACATTCTTAAAGATTTATATAAACGCTAGATTAACAATTTATTTATACGCGAATATTTGGAACTCCCTGCCTCTTGAATGCGTGATGTTTATATACTCTTGCTAAGGTTTCCAAAAAGTTGTCCCTTTCAAAATTTTAGTATTATCGTCTCTTACACCCAAGCTTATTAACATTTTTAAAGGATTGGAAAACATAAAAATAGCTATTAGAAATATAAAAACAGGGGCTAACTTGCACACTAGATTAAAGTCTCCACTTACCATTATGGAATCTTCTAATGTTGTGTATTCTATCAAATGTAGTAATTGTATGAAAGTTTATATTGGCCAAACGGGTAGAAATCTATTAGGTAGGATAACATCACATAAAAGCGACATACATAGAAATGTCCATTCGTGTGCCCTATCGGAACATGTTCTTAATTGAAAAACATGTGATGGATTTCGATAATACTAAAATTTTGAAACGGGCCAACAATTATCAAAAACGACTGTTCCTAGAAATGGTTTGCATAAATGGGGAAAGAAACAGCCTAAATAAGAGATCGGATATTAGTAAACTAAGTAATATATACAGTTATGTATTATCATTAGAACAATAGTTTGTTGTAAATCTCTGTTGTATGATTGGTTGTATTTTTAAATGTAATAAGGACAATTGTTAGTGAATACTATAATTAGATTTATCCATTTATATAAAACGTTTAAAGAAATAAACCGCATCATAGTTTAGATATAACATAATGTTGATAGTGTAACGCATAAAACTGTTTATATGTAATCATATCATTTTATTCGAAATGAGAGTATTTTTCAGTCAGTGCATAAATGTATCACGAATAACAGGCTAATTCTTGAATAGTTTAAGATAGTTTTTTTATATTGATGACAAATGTTTGTATGGTGTTTTTATTATGTATTAGTAGAGTTTATTTTAATCTCACGATAGTAAGTAGTAATTTAATAATTAATTGTAACATTTTAAAACTGAATATTGCAGATTATCCTGAAGATGGAATAAATAAAAATTCCGAAAGCTTGATAAATGTCAAAGAGTGTTTCTCCTTTTTAAATAAATAAGCTTCAATAAGATTGACTGCAAACCTCGGTTCTGAAAATAATAATTTGTATATATATATATATATATATATATATATATATATATATATATATATATATATATATATATATATATATATAGAGAGAGAGAGAGAGAGAGAGAGAGAGAGAGATGTAGAGATACGAAGGGGTTTAAATTAGAGAAAAGATGTATAATTTAGGGCATGTTCACATGCAGTTTGCAAAAGTTCGTTATTGTTAATCCGAGATTTAAAACAAAATGTTATTTTTTGGGTTTTTTCTTTTTTCGTAATTCAAAAGATTTTAAAAAACTTCTTTATCGTCAATTTTTGGAACTCTATCAGATGGCGCGTTCAAATTTTTTATTCGTCGTTTCGTTTCCGAGAAACCATCATCAACTTCATCTTTTTATATCGCCGCAACCAACGAAACACTATGTATTCGATAGTATTTTTTATTTTTATTACGAGTTTAACCGTGTATTACACATTATGGTTTTACGGATTGTAAAACGGTATTAACTTTTTTGTCATCAGATTTTGACGCGATAGAACGGGTTTTGTAAATGAATCAAATTCTTTTAAATTAGACTCCAAATGTCGAAAAATGAATTTACCAGGTTGCCTTCTTTCAGGATATTTATCCAAATACATCAGCTCAGTAACTACACAATTTCTATGGGATAAGATGTAGCATGCCAGCATATCGAACTTTTCTTCGTTTATAAAATTTCGTCTTTCCAAAGATACACTTATTGATTAATTATAATTATAAATTAACTAAACAGAACCAAAAACGCAACGCACAAAGTAATGTTAATAAAAACAACTTAATATACGTACAATTCAAATAACAACGACAATCTCAAAGCAATAAAACTAAGTTAAACAGTTTTCAACAAAATGTTAAATAAGTGTTATTTTATCAAAGCCTTCTAATATTAACTGATATCATATGAAAAATGTAAAAATGAAAATCCATAATGTGTAATACATGGTTAAATTCGTAATATAAAGTACTCTCGAATACAGGGTGTTCTTTGGTTGCGGCGATATCTTTTAAAATAAATGAAGGAATTGCGAAAAAGAAAAACCCAAAAATCGCATTTTGTTTTAAATCTCCGAAACGATAAATAATAATGAACTTTTGCAAACTACATATGAACATACTCTAAATGTTTCCCTAATGAAACCGCCTTCGTATCTCTTACTGTTTTCAAGATCCCATGCTGTTCATCCTTATCTTGGGCACGTTGTATAAAAGGTGGAAAGTTTGAGCTACATATTACGGACACCACTTATTTATGTGATCGTCGCAAATTAGTAATGATTTTGGGTATATCCATGAAGTTGACAGGTTTAATGTAAGACGAGATCCCAGATAAAATACTAGTAAGGTACGCGTTTTCCTGTACATTTTGATAAAGACAAGATAAACTGAGGTCGAATGATGTCGCATTCATGGATCTCACCTTGTGTATATAGATTAACACACGTTTTATACGCATATTCACGCTTACTGCTACTTTTAGATGCAAAATTTATTTCTTATAAACTGTTGATATATTCATTTAGTATAATAATATTGAAATATTCTACCATACGTTACTCAAAATTCATGAATTCGTTTGAAGAGTCTGGAACACTGGAACTGTCGCAGGACCAGTATCAAACAAAATACATAGCTTTGATAAGCTTCTGAAGTTTGGGACACCCCGCAAGTCATATGAATCTAAGCATCATCTAATACCAGGTTAGATCGAAAAATTTCTACAAAATGGAAAAAACAACTGTTTGAGGAAAATCGTATTTATTTTCCTACATACTCTCGTTTCAGCTGTACACGTATTGTTCAACGCTTTTCAATACCCTTCAACCCTTCACAAAAATTGTAGCTATCCAAACCTTCAAAATATCCATTCGTAGCTGCGATGATTTCAGTATTCGATGAAAATTTATTTCCAGCCAACCATTTCTTGAGATCTGGGAACAAAAAGAAATCCGACGGAGCCAAGTCTGGCGAATAGGCTGAATGTTCAATTAACTAAAACTGTAGTTTATGTAGTTTTGCCATCACAATTGAGAACTTGTGGGATGGGGCGTTATCCTATTGGTACAAGACCTTTTTCTTTGCCAAATGAATCATTTTACATTTGATTTCTTTATTCCGTCTGTCCAATAACGACGCATAATGCTCGCCCGTTATTGTCCTCCTGTGTCGCCATGATTTTACGAGCAGACGGAATCGTCTTTGCCTTCTTTGGAGTTGACTCTCCACGTTTTCTCCATTGTTTGACTGCTCCTTGTTTGAGTGTAGTGGTTAATCCATGTTACGTCAACAGTTATGAAACGTCGCAAAAACATTTTTCATTACGTTTGGGCATGTCTAGGCATTTCTGAGAAATGGTCATTCGAACTCAGTTTGGGCGCAGCACCCATCTAGCACTAGGCTTTCTCATGTCCAAATCTTGATGTAAGATACACGGTCGTACGAATTGATTACATACACCGCTATCTTACAATACTTGACACAATTTCATGGACTTTTGCAATTGTTTCTTTATCGGTAGCTGTTTTTGGTCTGCCAGAACGTGGTTCATCCTCTATGCTTGTTCTACCGCGTTTAAATTCAACAACTCAGTTTGCAACTGTTTCAAACGATGACGAAGTCTCAACATGAACTCCATGTTTAACATTTAAGCTTTTAAAAAAGAAATGATTGATAATGCACGTTACTCGTTCTTATTTATGATTAAGAAAATGTGCAAGTTCTTTACTTGTATCGATAGTAACGGCATATGTTTATATTCAATCTATTTGAAAATTTAACAACTGTTGTACTAACAATGGCGCTTTTAAAATAAGTTATCAGCAAGCACGCATAACGCCATTTGGTGATTCATTCTAGAAACATTTCCCATTGAAAGTAAAAGGTACAAAAATTCTGAGTGCCCTAAAGGTCATTAATTATCATCGTTCATTAAAATTTGCTTGTTTTTGAAGATCTCTAAACTACATAGCAACCTATTTTATACTTATTACTAACATGCTTCAAAAGACACCTTTTCTACTATGGTTTATTCGCTGCTGAGTGTCCGATATAGAATTATCCCCCACAAGCCCTTGACCAATTCGTGCTAAAGCGAAATGTAAATAATGCGACGTTTTTAGTTAAATACCGACCGTTCGTAGTGTTCTGCAAAAATCAACCGTAATGCTTTAGTAAATAGTTTCGACAGTGAATCATATTCCCTTGAAGTCGGAACTAAGCTGCCGCTTACTTATAGCAGTAGTTCGCAAACATTTATTCATACGTATAACGTTAACTTACCCATTCAAATATTTTGTCATCGATTTTAATTCTTAATAAAAAGTAATAATTATATATTTAGAAAAAAAATGTACTTAGAATGTGAAAAAATGTAGTAATATTTTTATGGTACAAGTTAGAACAACACCAAATAGAAAATAAAACTTTCTCAAATAATTATTACCTGTTACTATAAATCGTAATAGGTAAAATAAATACAGTTTGTTATACGAGTAAGTGTATAAACTTATTTAGATTATATATTTTGAGAAAGCTTTATTTTCTATTTCGTTTTGTTGTAACTTGTACCATAAAAATATTACTATATACCTGCGAATTTATACATCTCGTATTTCTTAAAATATACTACATTTTTAATCTAAATATATAATTATTACTTTTTATTGACAACTAAAATCTATGACAAAATATTTGAATGGATGAGTTAACGTTATACGTATGAATAAATGTTTGCGAACTACTGCTCAAAGTAAGCGGCAACTTAGTTCCGACTTCAAGGGAATATGATTGACTGCAGTAATTTTTTTAAATAGCGTGCAATCCTTTATTATAATTTTGAACTGAAAGGGGAATATTAAGCAATCTGTGAACCGAACAATTGATAGCCACGAATTTATGCTGCCTGTAGTGATTTCAGTCATTGGTTGTGAATTTTTTAGTGCTAGTTTCCTTACGATTAATATCTATATATAATGTACTACTATTTCTTGTAACCAGTGTATCAAGGAATTGAGACTGTTAGGTAAATTTTATTGTCGGAAATTTAGAATATAAAGTTTCTAAAAAAATTCTCAACATCACAAATTTCAGTATTAAAGACATCGTCCACGTATCTAATCCAAACTATAGCTAAATAAGGCAAATCGCGTTTTAACTGTATTTCAAATTTACCCACGTATAGATTGGCCGTAATCAGAGATAAGCTATTGTCGATGTTCGTGTCATGTCCTTGTTTAACAAATTGATGGTTAATTTAAAAAAATGATTCTCATACACAACTCTGTTAATTTAAGAAATTTTACTTCTGCATCGTCCAAATGGTTTTTCTTAACATTTCTAGATATACTAGTTTTTATATATTGAAACACAGGTGGTAGGCATGTATACTCCATGCCAGCCGGGGAGGTACCACCACCCTTACCATGGGCTCCTTAATATTGGGTCTCCGATTTTCTGAGCTCGGTAAGGGCTGCCGGTTACCTTTTCCATCATCCTTAATCTATTCTCATTCTTATTCTTCCTTCTCGTCCTCACTGTCTTCCTATCGGATTAAAAGTCCCAAATTAAAAATAAGATGACTGTGGTTTCTAGGGTTATAAATTCCGGACGTAAAATCCTGCCCCATTCGGATGTCCGGGAGGGCAGGGCCCAAGCAACCTCGGTCATCGAAAGTATCAACTTTCTGATTCACTACTGCAACATCCGCGGTATCAGGTCTAATCTTAATGCTATTCACCAACATCTTGAACAATTACAACCTGATATATTGTTTCTATCTGAAACACAAGTCTCCTCGGAAAGCTCCGAGTCTCACGACTTGCAATTTCCTCAATACCATCTTCACTCTAACTTTCGATATACAGGAGGCGTATGTGCGTACGTCAAGGACAGAATTGCTTGCAAGAGGGTTTCTTCCTTAGAAAATAAAAATTTTGACGTGATTTGGTTTAAACATTCTGGTCCTAATTTTGTGAAATTCTACTGTTGCATTTATAGGTCTCCTAATGACAGCAACTTTCAAGACTTCTTCGATTACCTTAGTATGAATGTTGACTATCTCCTGTCTCAGTTTCCATCTTGCGATATCTCATTTGTAGGCGATTTCAATGTTCATAACTCTAATTGGCTTCAATTTTCATCTACTACAAATCCCGCTGGTCATAGTGCAGAAACATTTGCTATTTCATGTGATCTCACACAAATGATTTCTGAACCCACAAGAATCCCTGATAACCCTAACCATACTCCACATCTTCTAGATCCCTTTCTTACATCAAACCCTCTTGTTTATAAAAATTCCGTTCTTTCGCCTTTAGGTCTTTCCTACCATTGTCTAATAAAAATCATTTCTACTGTACCTAATTCCACTGTTGTTCGCAAAACCGATAGAACCTTGTGGTGTTTTAAGTCAGCTCGATGGAGTGATTTACGGGATTTCTTTGCAACCTTTCCATGGCGTGATTATTGTTTTAAGTCGTCCTCTTCTTCGGACATCGCTCTTTCAGTATCTGAAGTCATCCTCATGGGAATCGAGTTATACATTCCGAAAAAACAGTACCGTGTAGGTCATTCACGTTCCCAACCCTGGTTCAATAAGGCTTGTTCTGATATCTTTAAAAAATAAATGTTACATTAAATGGAAATCTAATAAATCGGTTGACAGTCATGTAGAATACGTTGGTGCTAGAAATATCTGCAAAAGTGTCATCACTAAAACTAAAAAGTTGTTCGAACATTGAAAATGCAATGAACTAGCTACATCTCCTTTAGGCAGTCGTAATTTTTGGTCTTTAGCCAAAGACATTAGTAAAAACTTTCGAACATCTTCATTTCCCCCCCTGACATCTATTGACGGATCGGTAGTTGCTGATTCTGTAGACAAAGCCAACGTTTTTGTGGATTTGTTTGCATCAAACTCGTGTCTCAATGATTCTGAAAAAAATGTGCCCCTAGTCAACTCTTCTTCATACGTTATGAAACCAATTCATTTTCGGTACAAGCTCTTGGAATCGATCATCAGTAGGCTTGATCTCAATAAGGCGACTGGCCCAGACGGTATCCCAGCTATTGTCTTAAAGAAATGTTCCCCCGAACTAGTACCAGTCCTATCTAAGCTCTATACGATCTCTATATCTTCTGGGGAATTCCCTTCATCATGGAAGTTAGTAAATGTTTAACCTATTCCCAAAAAAGGTGATAAGACCGATCCCTAAAATTACAGACCAATTGCCATCACTTCCATTTTGTCCACAATCATGGAAAAAGCCATCAATCAGCAACTGCTCACGTTCCTTGAAACTAACAAACTCCTTAGTGACCACCAATATGGGTTTAGGCAAAGTCGTTCAACAGGCGATCTTCTTTCATGTGTGACCCAAGTTTGGAACAATACAGTAGAGCAGTCCGGTGAAACAGTTGTAGTCGCTTTAGATATCTCAAAAGCATTTGACCAAGTTTGGCATAAGTGTTTACTTGCCAAACTCACCTCGTTTGGGTTAAATAATACGCTCATCAACTGGGTTTCTAGTTTCCTTGATGAAAGACGAATACGTGTCGTAGTTGATGGCTTTTTTTCAAAAGAAGTTAGCATTAACACGGGCGTACCACAGGGATCCGTTATAGCGCCTACACTTTTTCTGCTGTACATAAACGACCTTATTTCTTCAACAACCAACCCCATCCATTGCTTTGCTGACGATAGCACTATTCACTGTAGTTCATCTTAGTCTACTCATAGTGATAATCCACCTTCTATGTCAAATCAAGAAATTAAAGCTGAAATGGCAAATTCAATCAACAAAGACATTCAACGTATTCTCGAATGGGGAAGCAATAATCTAGTTAAATATAATGCTAACAAAACTCAGTGTTGCCTTATGTCCGCCAAAAAAGATGGATCATTTCCTGTTGTAAGTATGAATGGCTCAGTTCTTAAGTTTTCAGACTCTATTACTCTGTTGGGTATGACTGTATCTTCAAATCTCTCATGGGTTGACCATCTTCTTTCAGCTACCAAAACAGCTGCTCGTAAAATAGGCTTTTTGTACATATCTAAGCAGTACTTTACCTATCGACAACTCCTTCTGCCGTATAAGGCCCAAATTCGGCCTCATCTGGAATATAATTCTCACCTTTGGGTTAGTGCTCCCCAATACGCTCTCGATATCGTTGATCGTATTCAAAAGAGAGCGATTAGGCTTATAAATGAGCCGTCTTTAACTTCTCACATACAGTCCCTTGAGCATAGAAGGATGGTTTCAGTTCTTTCTGTGTGTTATCGTTATTACAACGGCTATTGTGCTGGTGAATTAAATTCTTTGATACCATCTCCGGCTATCTTTGCGAGAAACACTCGGTTCGCTCATTCACATCATCAGTATGCAGTACAAATCTCCACTTGTCGTACCAAACGGGCGCAATCCACATTTTTCTACACGGCTTCTAAACTCTGGAATGATCTCCCTAGTTCCAATTTTCCTCTCACTTATGATATGAGAAAATTTAAGGTAGCTGTTCATAGGCATCTATTGGCAATTCATTATCCCTCTATCCATCCTCCTAAGTGTTCCTGAGTGCTTTAGCACGATAGGCCTTATTTAGCCTGTTCAGGTCCACAATCATAAAAAAAAAAAAACAAAAACAATAAAGATAGTTTCTTTAGTACAATCAGAAAGCGTAATACGCAGAGAGGACTATATTTTGTATGGGTACAAATTCAGATCTTTAGTCAAAATGTGCTGCGTTGTACCGTAGGAAAGTCCCAATCGCTGAGAATGACGAGAAGATTGACGGATTTTATCGAACACTTGCGCTTGTTGCGGCGATACTTGCGATTGATCGGCCACTTCGAGGACGTACTGGTCTTTGAACATCTAACACTGAGTGGCATAAGACTAGTTAGGAAATATTACTGAATAAGTTTTTTTATTACCATAAAAATAAATGTATTACAGGATTTTATGGTTCATTTCAATTCCTCATTAAAAGTTAGAAGTACAATTCGAAATAAAATAAACTAGTGGCGTCTCTTTTTTTGGTTACTTTCAAATTAAACAAATTAACACCACTTTATTTATGCTTAATGATAGTTTGATACTTTATTTTATTAACAAAAGTTATTGTTCTAAAGTAATGTTAATCTTAAAGTACTAATTAACCAGTATCCGTTAGTTAAAAGGGGTTCTGATATCTTTTGCATTTTGAAGTAGTGAAATTTAAGAACAATTTTAGCACTTTACGATAATGGGCTATGATTTTTAACACTGAAGTAAACGGCAT
This sequence comes from Vesta saturnalis, assembly GCA_036346205.1. Taxonomy (NCBI): domain Eukaryota; kingdom Metazoa; phylum Arthropoda; class Insecta; order Coleoptera; family Lampyridae; genus Vesta; species Vesta saturnalis. Next base: position 708,399 of record JARFJB010001417.1, read on the forward strand.
AGATACATATGTGGGTTTTGATGTCTTTCAGCAATTTTCTTAATAATAAATGGGACTTTCAAATTTACCACTTTCAATAAATTCTATACTAAGTTGTAGTATTTTTGTTTTTACTAAGCACAGAATTGTCAACAATTGCCTGCTACGTTTTATAACCCCCAGATGCATCGATTAGAATGGTGACAAAAGTAATACCGCCAATTAAAATAGCCTAAATGTAATCAACATTTGGTTGCATTGTAATTAAAAAATGTTAAATGGCTATACTACGAAAAGCACAATTAAATGTTTCATGTAAAATGTACATAATTTTAAAACAAGTCGTATGCGATACATCATAAATCATAAATCATAAATTTTCGCTGTCTATTTTAATACATAGTTGAAAAATTGTACAAGCAGTCATTAGTCCTCTAACATTATTAATCCGCTAGACCTAGATATGTGTAAAGTAATTGCAGTCTTCAAAGATAACTGATATTTCAGATGTTATTTCATTATATTCTTTGCTTTTCTAAAATGAAAATTACAAATTACTGCCGAGACCACCTGGTGTTTAAAAGCTTCTTTAAATAACAAAATCAATATATGTTTTCCTAAAATAACATTTTACCTAAAAGTTGGGGTGGGTTAATACGAACAAATCGGTTTGTACTCCCAATTATATATACAAGGTGCGGAATTAGTGCGTCTAAGTACGCTATATCCGTTATTAAAGGAAATATCAAAAAAAGTTTTTTACAAAAATTATAGACTTCACATTATAAAATTATTTTCGTATTTACAGGGTGTTACATATTACCAGGGCGAACCAAACATACTTTTTTTTAAATGGGACAGCCTATATATTATTTAAAATTTAGATTAAGCTCATCTCCCCCATACTTCCAATATAGGGTTTCATTACGTTATACAGGGTATTTCAAAAGTTATGGTCAATTGTACACGAAAATCATTCTCACTTCAACGTCCTGTATACCCTAGATAGCACAACCTAACAATAATTTTTTCCAGGCATAACTTTTTGACATTGGTACAGTGTTACGAGAAAGTGCCATTTCTTTATTATTGCACCAACTGAATCTAGAGAGAGCCAAAACTCGAACACATGATTTTGTCAATTTTTTCAAATGAATATTTTATTTTAAAAAGTGAAAACACACTTTATGTTTTTTGATTTATATTAAACACCCCCTATAGCTAAAATTGTTAATTTCAGAGATATTTTCGGGAATAATATAACTAGTGTTATGATTATCATCGGTGTGATAGCTCGAGTTAAAACCGATGAAAATTGAAGCAATCGGTCAATTTTCTAGAGGTTTTAACCAGTGGCATCATCGATTGTTGATCATAACACGTGTTATATTAGATAAGAGAATATAATGAACGTTAATAGAAAATATATTTTTTAACCTTCCAGTGGTCACGCTTGAAATTTGGAATTAAGTAGTCGCCCCGGTCTCTGACACCGAGACCTCCAGTGCCGTTACTTTTTAACTAAATCATTTTTGCGCGTTGTCTATTATTTATGGACAAATAATAATAACAATTTTTTAATGAAAATAATATTTTTTCACAAATAACATTTAAAACCGTATAATTTTAAAATTTAAAAAATACTTCGTTGTTGAAAACTAAATTAAAGTACATAAAAATAAAACATGCTTAGTCAATGTTTTCACGACAGTCTCGACATATTCCCGTTAAATGTTTCAAACACATAAACTTTTGGCACCTAAAACAGAAATATCTGGTTTTCCGGTTTTTCTTCCAATCATAATATACACATCTTCCATTTCTGTTAACTTCTGCAACAGGCGTAGTTTCATTTTTAGTTTGACATAGTTCTCGTAATTTAAGCGTCAACGTTCTCGGGAGGTTGGTTATGGCAGCACGTTGTCTCATTAGGGGTAAAACCAAGTCGTAAGCCAATTTTCTCAAGAAATGTGTTTTCAGTAGGTTGGAAGGAGCATCGTGAATAATCTTTGAATTAATCCCACCTACATTTAGCTTAAGATAAAATAAGACCATCGGCCATCTTCTGGTATTGCGGGCACAACTATAACTAGCTCAGAGTTTTGTCAACTGTACCAACCCCACCTTTAGTTTTATTATAATCAGTAAGGATAATTGGTTTATGCTGCCCTCCAGTCTCTTGATCGATATCGTCCTGGTAGTGCATGTTAAATACTACAAGTACGTTTTTCTTTTTGTTTGGTTCGTAGGAAACCAAACATACTCGAACAGTCGGGTCGCGTTGTGGGCTGAGTAAACTCTAGAGGAAGTTGTACTTTATTTTTTCTAATTGTTCCTATAGACGTTAAATTATGTTCTGTAAACAGTTTTTCTACAAAAGGCATGGAAGTGAACCAATTGTCCATCGTTATGTTTCTTCCGGTCCCAGAAATATGATTGGACATTCTAAGAACTATATCTTCAGGCTTATTTGAGAACTTATAAGGGCCTTCCGGTTGTTGTCCGTTATATACCTCCATCTTGCTTGTGTTGAAACGTTTAGAATCACAGGTTGCAAATACCTTAATCCCACATTTATTTGGTTTTGATGGGATGTATTGCCGAAACCCACATTTTCCTCTAAATCCCGGCAACATTTCATCAATCGTTACAAATTCGGAGTGCTTTTTGTACTTAGTCCGCTATTTGTTATGCACGCGATTTGTAATAAATTTTTGAATAATAAGGTGTTAATCGAGAACTATCAGTATTTCTAGCGATTATTAACAAAATCATTAAATTGTGGGAAAGAAAGGTGGAATTGTATTATTCCTCAAAAAAGCTCAAATGAAGATATTGCAAAAACAAAGGAAACAAGGCGCCGAAGGTCCGCATCACTAAAAGAACAACGAGATATCCCATTGAAGGCCTCCGATCACCAGCCCACGAGGCAGACATTACGTCATCGGCTTTCACGAAGTGATAGACAAGTAAACTTTTTTAACTGTGCAATAAAACTATATCTTTGGGATATCCTATATACATAATAAGCGGCACTTTTTGACGTAATAATCGATTTTTTTTCATTGCCGGTATCAGCGGAAGTGACACTAACTTTCGATTTTTAAATGGAATACCCTATATATTATTGCATTTTTGAATTCTGCATGATTTTCTGAATCCAACGATGCCAAATAAGTGACATTTCAAAGATCAATATTTGTTATAATATAATTCTTACTTTAAGTGTGCCATGACGGCTCGGATTTATTATAAATGACCCATGTAATGGAAGAAAAATCGAAATCCCGCCAAAAATACTAAATGTCGTGATTTATGAGCAAATAATGTTCAACAAAATGGTTTTTGGGGCAAAGCTCATTTTTTTCAAAATGAGCAGGCTGCAGGATTCCGAAAGTACCCATGTGTACATTAGCAAAATATAATTGTACATATGACAAAACGCGAAAATACGAACTTTAGGGTGGACTCCATAATATAGCTTTTATGTGTGCAGTGTATACAGATTTCTTCTTGTGATCACACTGCAGAGGTCGCTTTTTTATAGAGTATGTGTAAATATACTAGCGTGACCTTGTGTAGCCCAAGCAGTGGCTCTTTAAAGGCTACTTCGTATATACCAAATGAGTCCAAATTTGAAACATCGATTTGTTTGCAAGTTATTATGTTACGAAACGTCCACAGGATGCAGTAAACAAAAATAAATATTAAAATTTTTTTTAAGAAAAAAATGTCCAAATATTGAACTATTAAAAAGGAAAGTGTTAATTGTTAGTTTAAACTATTCTTTTGTAACTGTGAGATGCAATAAAATTTATAAAGTAATCAGTTTGAAACCAGTTAGTGTAGAAATAATATAAACATATTGAAAATTCCACATAATCAATTTAAATATTTAAAGATGCTTAAATTATTTCGAGTATATAGGGTTGGGGGAATAATTAATTATTCACAAAACTAATATACAAAATAGGAAAATAGTATCAGATTTCTAGGATTGTTTTTTTTTTCAGTTTAAAGTGCAGAAAAACAAACAATATTAAATATTAAACTAATTCTTACTTTGTATCTTCACTTACGTTTGAGATAAGTTCCACGTAAATGCTACATTTTGTATTGTAGTTGTGAAGATTTAAATTTTAATGTTAAAATTCAGCGTACTTTCTTAAAATTAAATTTTGCGTGAATTAATAATATTCTATGTACCCAATAATTTTTGGCTTTTAGGTTAAAATAATGTGTGATTTATGTTCAATTAGCTTTAACAATCAAGACAACACATAAATGGTTTCTGTCGAATTAATTTTAATTATTCACGAACATTATATATTATTGTGACACCTGTGTAGGTATAACATGTAAAACTATCTACTACAGATTATTATTTTTGTTGCTGAAGGTTACAAATTTAAAAGTATTTGCACTCATTTCAACGCTACATTTACAACTAATGTTATCATCCAAATTTTAGTCTCCTAATGGAATTAACCAGGAAAATGATAGCGACATTCAACTCCATGTACAATGCTTACCTCAAATATAAATTAAGCAGCAAATCGTAGTTTACAAAATAATTCTCTAATATTTGTACCGATCTTAAAATTTCAATTCCACCATTAAACTGCTATTAGTTTATTAGTATAGTTTATGAAGCATCCACATTGTAAATTCACACAAAGGAATTGTTACTTATAATTATACAAGCATTTCCGACAAGAACAGGTTGTGTGACATTTATGCTACATCAACAAAGAGCTCTGTTAGATTAAATAACAACATAAAAAAAAAACAAAACTTCAATTTCTTAAAGCAAAATATTAAAACACCCTTTTGGGTGTCATAAAATACATAATATAGTTGGAAATTAGAAAAGATGGGTTTTGCTTTGGGGGGGATGGATAGGAACTTCTTGAAGGTACGCTTTAAAATTGGTTTTGAGATGTACCGGGTGTCCCCCGGGAGCATGTCAGTGTTTTTTTAAATGGAACATCATATATAAAAATAATGGTAAGTTCTATTACATTTACCCCAATTAAACCCTAATCTTTTCAAATTACTTTGTGTTTTGTGAAAGTGTATGAAAAATCTTAAGGATAAATTTCGCAAAGGTATTTTTTGACAATATTTATACTGAAACACTGATTAAATTATAGGTTGAGTTTGTCAAAAACTAGGATTGAATAATTACAGATTTTGACATGCGTTAACTTCTTTAATTTATTTAACTGTACTATATGTTGCTGAGAAATGCAAAATAGTCTATGGAACTGTATTGGTTTCCCTATAACTAACATTTTCATGATGAATGCAGACTTATTGTTTTCTGAATTCGATATTCACATATTCACGTATATCGGTTAGCTGTTAGTCCACAGTACTTCAACGGCCAACTCGCATTAAAAAGTCCTAAACAATAATAAAATGTTGTTAACACTATCGCACTACATAATTTCTAGCTTAATGAAGATTTACATAGTAAAAACTAACATAGTGATAGACGTTAAAAAATAGATATGGTACGTCTTCAAAATACCGATTTGACTTTAAACACAGATGTACCCCTTTCTTGAAAACGTTCAGCAATGTTGGAGGTTTTTGAGCTTACATTTCAGTTAGGCTTTTCTGACACGTTCATTCATAGTCTGACGTTGTCGAAAGTGAGTTATGAACGTATCTCCACAGAAAACAATTCCGCGCAGTCAAATCTTGCAAGTCCACTTCTTCCTATCCACCAATTTTCAAAATGAACATTTGAAAATTTCAAACTCCCAGTTGAAATGTATCCATTTAAAGCCGCGTAGTTCTTTGTATCACTAAGAACTAGCCAAACGTTATCTCACTTTAAACTGAGATCTGGTGTGGAACAACACACGATCTTCCAACCTACAAAATGGAAATTAAAAGGGGAGTAGATTATATCATTAGGTGTGGAAGTTTGACATTTTGATGATTTGGCCAAAATAGGCGAAAAAATGTAATAGTTCTGCACCGAATGTAATATACTATTTTCCTTCAAGAATAATCTGCATTTTCCATTCCAAATATCTGTGAATTTCTACAACTCAAATTGATTGATTAGTTGCATTAGGCAAAATCAAAGTATATGTTAGTAAATGACAAATGTAAAAATAAAATGGAAATAACCAAAAGATAAGAATATAATTTATATCTATGTAATATTAAAGGCGTAACTTCATCCATTTGATACACCATTAAAATCATTGGTTGCTCGTTACTAGGACAATATAGGTATGCATTGTTTCCCTAGGAGAAATACATCTACAATTGACCAGCGATCAAGAATTTAGCATTTCTCGTCAGTTAGCTAAATCAAGAATAGCATGACTCAATACCGCTAGATGAAAAATGAAATAATATTAATAATATTTTTTTAGGATAATCTCTTTTACAATAAGTTCAGTATGAAAATTGGTCACATTGTAAATAACACAAGAGTAATTTCAAAGGCGCCCGTCACTTAATTTCTCAAAATCTAACCAGCTACAGGAGAACTGAAACCAAACTTGAATACAAAATTTTAAATACGTTCGTGTTTTCGTTTTGGAGTTATAGTGGGTACATACACAGACACGCACACGTACACGCTCACGCACACGCACACGCACACGCACACGCACACGCACACGCACACGCACACGCACATGCACACGCACGTGCACAAGCAACGACACGCACAAAATACAAAAAATGAGTTTAAATGATTTCATTTGCTAAACTTAAAATAACAAATGCACAAAATAGCAAATAACTCGAAATTGGTACATTTTTATCAAAAAAATACCTTTATACCAAATTAATTAGAAATGATCACGCAATTCAAATATTTTCTCTGAGAAAAAACGTCAGTTGTGTACAAGTTTTTTGGAAAAATGTAATGACAACCCTGTTTCTCCGCCACTGGCTTACATAATCTATCGAAATAAACTTGGAATTATGAAAGACCCTTATTAGAAATCCACCAATTTTGAATTTTAGACCCTGTGTCTCGAAACGAAGCCTTCAAAAAATATTGTTTCTATGACAAACTAGAGTTATTTTTCAATAAGGAATCCGCTCCTGAAGTTAGGCGTATTAAAGCGAAATCACCCTATATATATATATATATATATATATATATATATATATATATATATATATATATATATATATATATATATATTATTATGTATTAATCTTAATATTATAAAATATAATTATATACTTGTGCAACGGACTAGCTCTTATCTCAAATGGGGATAGGCTTCAGGTTTAGTGGGAAATTATTACTGGTTCGAATATATCATGTGCTTTGCACTTTATAAAAAATATCGTATATGAAAAATGTATCTGAACAAAATTTATACTATAACGCATGCGTTATAACCTTACTGAATACAATTGTCAAAAATTACAGACTTGTTAAATAATGACTTGTTGAATTATGATTTTAATTATAACTGGATAATTGAAATTTAAAATTTTGAAATGAACTAAATTTCTGCTTATTTTGCAGGTGTTTACACAAGTATCATATAAACATTTACACCCATACATATAACAAATAATAATTGCAGGAAATCAACACAAATAAGAACACGATAGATAGGGTTATGATCAAAAATTAACTCACATGTGCATATTACAAACTGCAAACAGATGTCTTCATACAGATGGTTCCATATGTAGATGCACGCACTTTCCAATAATGATCGAAATTCTGGTATACGATGTTCACCGCTACCATTCACCACTAGCTGCAGACTGATCCTCGGGTTGTTGGTCACTCTTCTTCGGTAAATGCTATTATTTTACAGCTTTATGGCTTCGCTCAACCACAAATTTTTAATCGATGATATTATTTAAGTGTATTAATGCTTTTCAATTTTGTCGTTTAAATAATATTTAATGATTGTAAAGACTTTAAGTTAATGTCACTTTATTTTTAGGTTCCGGCTCAAATATAAATTATTTAAAGGATCGCAGCAGAAAATAAAACTCAATTGACGAAAAATGATTACTATTTTATTTTGTCAAAACGTAACCAGTATTCGACTTTAACAAACGAAACTTTAAAACGTTAAACATAAATCGTCACAAGTAAGAAAAATTATTCGTAATGAACTTTACGAATGTGAACAAGTATCGGTAACCTAACTTTATTTTTAAACGATTGTCGGTTTAAAAACAATTGCGCTTGATTTTCTCGTCTCTCCGTTTATTATTAAATTTCCCCGATAATTATTTAGGTTATTTAAACTTACTTGATGCACAAAAAACACTACACTATTTTAACTTTTTCAAACAACTGGCAAATTATAGAGAGAGATTCTGATCAAGGGCAATTCCTTTCATACCCTTTTGTTGGTTACCAGATCTTCAACTTTTTTTAAGCAATTCAAATAATGTAACTATGTTTCTGATTGGTCGAAAACTTAACTAAAATAGAAATTTAGCGATATCTTTCTTATACAGCTATAGATTTAAATTTTAATAACAGAAATGAAATCTGTGTTAAATTATGCATAAATAGATACTCAATTTCATATAGTTCTTTTAAATATTATACAAAATGACCTATTCTAACTTAAAATTGCTTATATCTAAATAATCTTACAAACTACACTTAAATTAACTACAAATATGTAATCCTGACTAAAACACACATTAAATGTCCGAAATCTTAAATTTAAAGGAATTTTATATTTACCAAGTAAAATTATATAATCAACCCCATTTCATAAATTTTGCGTTGAAATGCTTTGTACAGATTAAATAACTATGTAAAAATGAGGAAGACCTATTGATCACTTTAACAATCCAATTTAAGCCTAATTTAATCTAAAAAACTATAAATTTGTGAAAAACATTAAATTTAAGACATAACCAAACTTAATTCTAAAAATACAAATAATTTGCGTTTAAAAACGTTCAAGTAACTCAAAATGTTATCCAAATAACTTGTAATAACTGTCTTTATTGTATTTATTGTTCATCTCGCTTGCATTGTATAATTTTATGTCACTTTAAGAAGTCATATCGTTTAACACACTTTTCTAAAATTCTACTATAAAAATGTATCTGCATGTAAATATCTTTGTGTAAATATGTTTTATACACTGTTCTTAATATTTAAAATGCATCACTATGTTTGTCACACATCCGCTTCCATAAATATGTGAGTATTGATCATATTAAGTTCGTATTATAACCCTTTCTTAAATTTTACCAAATTTCCTGCATTCTAATCTACTTATACAATATCCCTAATATAAATCTAATTTTACACTATGTGTTAAACACCTGTAAAATATTCACATGCCAAAATACTTTCGAAAAACTGAAATTTATTGAAACAAACGATAATACAGAATCGAATTTACGGAAATAAGTTTATTTAACATTCCCGACATTCAATGCTTTTTATGATTAAACCAAAATGTATAAATTTTATTTAGACTGTTTCAACCAAAACAAATCCACTTTCTAACCATCGTGAACCAAATTACATCAATTACATCCCTCGTACATGTATCATGCTTGATATCACCCTTTTTTAAAGAAATTACTAGTTAAAACTGTCCGATCCCTGTCTTACTATCTAATTAAAATATATATATATATATTATATATATATAATATATATATATATATATATATATATATATATATATATATATATATATATATATATATATCAGATTACAAATTTTTCGGTAACCTCAACAAGGGATGGTTTATTTATCCCTTATACATCACTGCAAGTTATGCCGGTCCAGAAGTTCTGTTAAATACATACACTCTCTGATTAATCATAATTGGGTAGTTCTATAGGTGGCAACTATGTTTGGGATCGACAAAGAATGCTGCATCTACATTCACTATATTTTTACGTGTAACGTTTTAATGTGTAAAACCTCTTTTATGATCGTTAAAAGAAACTGAATTATTTATTTTAATCTTTTATGTACATTGTTATAAGTTATAAATCTGTGTTTAAATTTTTGGACAGTTTTTAAACCATTCAATGACTCATAATGAAATTGTGTCTTTAAGTTTGTCTAATTTAATTAAATTAACGTTTCTTTCTAATATAATTTGTGTTTTGTTTTTAACTATGTTGCAGTTATTGCTTATTCAATTGTTAGTTCAAATTCTAATTAATATAATTACCAATTCACAATTGATGTTTATTTATAATTAATTTAGTATGCAATCCTAATTTTAATTGAAATGAAATAGTTCCAATTGAGTTTTGTATGTAGAGTGTAACAAATCATTCTAATTAGAAATTAACATTTAAAAGAAATATAAAAAAAATTGGACACAAGATCTGGAGAGAGCCATTAGAAACATAAAGTCCGTAATTACGGACGCGGTCGATATCTTAGTCTCATTGAAAATCATCGACATTTACTGAAAACCGCTCCCACGGCACATCGTGTACTGGAGCAAAAAGAAATGACGAATCTACCCTCAATTCTTGCAATCTATGGATCCGGCTCTCAAAACCGAATACAATCGCCTTAACGCCTTAATCAAGCGAGAAACAAACAAACATGTCGAAGAGTCCTGGACCAAATCCACCCCCCAGTTAGATTATAGAAATGGAAAATTCTTCTGGCAACTGTTCGATAGAATGACTAGAAGAAATGTCCCACTTGACTGACCCACAGGGCAACCTACTCTCCTCCGACCAAGGAGAGGCCGACTTTTTCGGTCGTCACCTCCAATCCATTTTCCGATCCCAGATGGTCCCCAATACGACACCCAGTTCAAGGCACTTTTAGAGAGTCGCTTTGAAGAATTCCGCACCCTTAACCTTCACGAAATTCAACTAGACAACGACAATTCTTTCTATACCCCCATCACTTCCGACCAGGTCAACGAGTATTTCAAAAAGGATGCAATTCTGCCTCAGGTTATGATGTCCTAAATCGGAAAATTCTCCGACACCTCCCAAACCAGCCCTCCGATTACTCCTAAATATTTGTAACAAATTCCTAGTCCTATCCCATTTCCCATCAAACTGGAAGTCGGCCTCCACCGTCATGATACTCAAACCTCACTCCAACCTAACCACTCCTTCCTGTAGACCCATTTCTCTTCTGAGTTGCTTCGAAAAGTGCTTTGAGAAAATTGTAGCCAGGCGACCCAGAGACCATCTTGAATTCAATGAACTCCATCCCAATAGCTAATTCGGCTTCCGTCCCAACCAACTGTGTCACGATCCCTTGTTGAAGCTGCTTACAGAAACCACCAGAGCATTCAACCAGAAGCCATGCAATCTGGCTGTTTCTCCACATTAAGCAAGCATTTGACAGAGTTTGGGAGGCGGGTCTCCTACACAATATCCGTAGCCTCAACGTACCCGAACCCTTCTCCAAACTCTTCTCGTACCTGACTAATCGGTCATTTCGAGTCAAAAATAGGTAACACCCTAATCCTTTTTAACCTGCAGCAGGCGTACCGCAAGGTTCTACCTTAGCCCCGATCCTTTACACTATCTACGCTTACGACATTCCCGAAATTACACAACCCGGAGTAGTCGTTGCCCAGTTTGCGGATGAATGAAACGGAACAGGGACATGACCTCTCACCCCATATTCAAAACCCTCTAGAACTTTTCCAACTGGGCAAACCAGTGGAGGGTCTCCGTCAATCCCACCAAAACCCATTGCAATCCTATTCCGACATCCTAATTACACCGAAGATAAATTCACAAAGCTAGCTGAAAGTAATGTTTCCCTCACCCTAAATCAAGAAAGTCTCCCACCTACTTAGGGATACTGTTCACTAAAACCCTTAATTGACTTCCCGATGTACAAAGAAAACTTAAAAGGATAAGAAACCTAGCAAACCTAATGGGCGCTGTCCGGCGTAGAATCAGAGTTGCCACTGCAAAACACTACAACACACCTACAAAATATACATACGCCCCTGTTAAGGATTTTCGAGCACCCATATACAGCAACATAAACCCCAATCACCTCTCCTCTATCGCTTCCTGTGAACGCCGAATACTCATACGCATACAAAGATTACTTTGGAGACGACCTCACAAAACAACCCGCAACCATGCAACCCATCACGCACAGAATACAGACATTATAAAGAAACTGCACAAAAAAGAATTGTTGGCAACACAACCCCAACCAGAGAGATCCTAACCACTCCCTACAACTGCTGCTTTCCCCAATTCTCACGCAAAAAAAAAACAAACTAAATTACAGACACACTCCCGCGATCCTAACACAACCCCTTGACGACCTCCCTGAAGAGATAGAAAAATCCCTAGACAATACTCCATATCCCTTATCTATTCGATGACGACCTCGCAAGATATCCGCAAACGGATTGGATTAACCACACGCTACACCCAACTATACAACACGCACACTTAAACCGAGTAAAGCAATATTGAAATAAAAACTATTTTTTTTTCTTTTTTTTAACACCAAAAATAATCACAACTCATGATTGTAAACTATACAATTACACACAATAGCTCAATACCAACAACAAAAGAATGACCAGGGCTGAAAAGGACTCCTGAACTGTCTACGAATAAGATTAACATAAGCTAAAATAAGTAAATACTAACCATAAGCATGAGCATACTAACAAAGAAATCCCTCTGACATTGTACCCTTTTATAATCGCAACGAGAGTGTAAATAATTTCAATGTCAATATCTTAATCACATTCCGATTGGTAGTATTTTACCCCGTAATAAATCTACATTTTTCTGTTATAATTATCCAGTAATTAAGGACAGTTTAATCCGTTTATAGTAAATATATGTGAAGATACCGTAAGATGTCTTTAAACATGTCGATTTTATTTCTACCTAACGTCGATAGAGAAATTTATATAGAATTTAAAACTTTGTATACAAGTTGATAACATTGAAAGGAATATTCTTTTTAAATATTTTAAGAGAAAGAAACTTAAACCACATTAAATAATTTCTTTTTAATTACAACCTGGTAGAAACGTATCCATGGAATGTCAAAAGTTCGGAAACTAGCGTATTTGGTCGAATTTTTTACAAACAATTATTTCTTGCCTTGTTTGTGTTTTTAATAACCTTTCCCTCGGCTACCAGTCACATCTTACCGGCGAGCCGACAATTTATCGTTGCTGTCCGGAGAGAAATCTGTTCACATCTATTTTTGAAGTAGAGTGAGCAGTTATGTTTTTTTCATTTATGAATATTGTGCTTATAATGTCATTACTTTAGTTCATAAGTTGAAGTTGATTCCTTAGATCTGTAAATATTAGGTAATATGTTTATAAAACCATTCTGATTTTTGTTTATCCTACATTCTAGTACAGTTGGCGACTTTTTATTAGGTAATCGGTTAGTGGTTAATAGACATCCGAAATAGAATTACCAACCGCTCCATCTCGGTAGTACGAAACTTGCACCCATTATTTAATAGTAAAAGGGGAAGGGCAGTACACTGTTCAATTTTCTGCTAAGTGGCTTCTTTAAGTTTCCGGATAGTTGTATTCTCGCCGTTTGCCAATATCTGTATGGTACCCCATTTGACTTGATGGTCTTCAATCCACACATTTTCCGCGATTCTTGATCTTTCTGTTTCATCTTTGCGAATGTTACTTTTGTGTTCTTGAGTTCTAACTTTGAGTGGTGTACTGCTCTCTCCTATGTATGATACGCCGGATTCGCATGGTACGTTGTACACACAATTGTCTTGATTGTGCGGTTTGGTTTTGTTTAGTATTCACCTGAGCGTTCTCATGGATTTGAAGGTAGTGAGTATCTTGTATTTGCTGACCATCCTTCGTATTTTGTCTGAGGTACCTGGTATACATGGTACTACCGCTTGTTCTTTTCGATTACCCTTTCCCTGTTAGGTTAGATCGGGGTAGCTATTTTCTTTAAGTGTCTTAGAGATGTTTTCCTTTTCCTTTTCCAGGTCATCTTGTTTCGAGTATATTAGTTCAGGTCAATCGTACAAGCATCTTGCTACGCCTACACACTTCAAAATTTTGAGGTGACAGGAGCAGAAATGGAGAGGACCTCCCCGTGAGAGTGGGTTTCTGTATTCAATTGTCGTGAGTGTACGTGTGTGCGTGTGTGCGTTTGTGCGTGTGTGCACATGTGGGTCTATTCGTGAGTGCGCGCGCATGCGTGTGAGTGTGTGCGCGTCTGAGTGTGTGCGCGTGTGTGTACGTGTGTGCGTATACGCGTGTGCGTGCGGGTGTGCGTGTGCGCGTGTGCATGCGCGCGCGTGTTCGCGTATGCGTGTGTGCGTGTGTGAGTGTGTGCCTGTGTGCGTGTACGTGTGTGAGTGCGTGTGCGTATGCGTGTGCGTGTGCGAGAGCGTGTGCTTGAGAATGTGCGTGTGCGTGTGCGTGTGCGTGCGTGTGCGTGCGTGCGTGCGAGTGTGTGTGTGCGTGCGTGCGTGCGTGAGTGAGTGAGTGCGTGCGTGCGTGCGTGCGTGAGTGCGTGCGTGCGTGCGTGCGTGCGTGCGTGCGTGCGTGCGTGCGTGCGTGCGTGCGTGTGTGTGTGTGTGGGTGTGTGTGAACCAAAATACCTACGTACCTAAAATTTTGTACTTAAGCTTGTTTTCATTTGCCCTAGAGCTGATTAGATTTTGGGAGAAATGCATTGGCGTTGAGGGAGAGGGGGGTTATTCGGGTCAGTTATTGGATTTTATCAAACATTTCTAAAATAGCTGCATATTTCAAAGTTATAAACTTAATTAAATGTAGACCTTAAACATATCGGTTAATTATATTCTATGCAATTGTTTAATACGATGCGTAATTTAGGGGCAAAAAATGCCTAAGGTAGAATTCGAGCGTTAGTTTTTTTCATTATCTGAATAGCGACTAATTTTATAAAAACATAGTGTAGACGTATTTTTTAAAGAAAATTTAATTTTACATAAATTTTCTTTGTAACGTTTTTTAAATGTAAAGCGAAATAAATGTAAAAATAAATAAATATGATTGAAAATACTGAAACTGTATTATCGATATTTTTATAGAAGCGGGCAGTTTTGGACATTTTTTTCACGTTACATGTATTTCGTCTATTAATCTCATGAAGTTTTCAACGTTATACTGGCGTAGATTATTGTGTATGTTTTAACAATGTTGCCTGTTTTTCGTTATGAACGAATAAAACATTGTTATCTTAAAAAATTGAAATTAAATATGTTTCATTTCTTTCAATTTCCATTTTGTAGGTTGGAAGGTCGTCTGGTGTTCCACACCAAATATTTTACTTATTAGGTGAAACTAATCTACGGTACCTAATATATTTTGTTGGCTCCACTAGAGTATACGTGCCTAAATATAATCACAAATTTGAAACTTTATCTATCTATCTGTTTTGTGAAGAAGTGAGTGGACGTTCTAATAATTCTGCCCAAATTAATTTATTCTTTTAATCATTCATACTTAATTTATCTTACATACATAAAATCAAGGTTAATCTAATCAATTAGTGATTACGAGTGACATAAATATTTGAATAAATCCGATTTGCAAGACTAATAAACAAACCTTGACCTATTCTATCCATTTTGCTTATTGGACAGAAGTTATAAACATCGGAACTAAATATACGCAAACAGCGAAAAATTAAAAAACGATTGCGATTAATGGACACGATGCAATTTTTGCAGAAGATAACGCAATGGAATTAGCCGTAAAAGGAATGTTATACCTAAAAGATACTATAATTTATTATTCTAAATAGGTTTATAACGGTAGTAAATACTTTTGACGGCTTTAATGTAAATAACTTACAATACCGGTTAACAAACTTTGAAGTTACTTGGAGTGAGTATGAGGATATCCAATCCTAAATTGAAACTTTAATCGGTACTCATCAAGACGATGAACGCGTATGTTGAAGTCATATACATATACCTACGTATAAAGTACCTATACCGAGCATGTATGACAAGTAATGAAGCAAACATTTTGAAACGGAGCTATATAAATCTTGCATAAGTCTGCTCTTAATTTCTCAATGCATTGAAAGCGCAAATACAAAAACTTCAACGTAAGAGTGTTGTTATTTAAATGTGTTTTAGGTTATAATTATTGTTGGAATTTATCTTTTTAAAAATAAAATTATTATTCTCCACACACTTTAATATGTTAATTTCCAAAGTTTGTAAACGATAGGCGATTTGATTTTATATAAAAATGAATGAAGAATGCATTTTTATCAGAGAAAATATTGTTCATTGTGCGTAACACTAAATAAGGTGGATTTACAAAGGTAAGAGGTTATTATAAGTAATTGCTTAGTAGAAAACCTTAAGATCATACATATTATTACAGATCCCAGCTATTCGGATCTGGTCTTTAGTGTCCTGTTGCCGGCAATTGAACAGGCAGATGCACGGTGGCCCAGAGTAATTTCAGGCTGATCGAAAAACTTATGATGATGAATGTATAATTACATTTCATATGCGGCCTTAGGGCCGGTATTTCTTTTTCATTTATAAATTTTACCTCTCATATTGTTTTATTTAAAGATAATCATGAATAAAAGCACGAAAAAGATTTGATTTTCGCCAATCAGCCCAGAAAATTAGAATAATACAAAATAAATACATTGTTTCAAAGAAATTTTATATTTTAAAAAATGAACACCATTACAAACATTCATATCTTACATTGTTACATTATATTCTAAACGTTTATTATAATTATATAAATGACAAACAAATTATAGGCATATTTATTGATTTTTGAATAAAATTAATTTTGTATATTTCTGACGAATATTTATCATCTTTTAATAAAATACTTATCTTTTTTGGGTTTTTTAATGGTGTATTTAAATTATACAATCTAAACGTTTCGATAACACTTACAGTTATCTTCGTCAGAAGTAATATTTGTAAAAATTGTTAAAGATGTTGTAAACAATTTTGTCAAAGTTGAAAAATTAAAACATAAACATCAGCCTGCTATTAATTCAACAGTTTGAGAAACGTATAAAGCCAACCTATAAAAATTAAATTTCAAATTTTAGTAAATAAGGTCATTAAAAATTAAATATTGTTAAACTGCCTTAAAGATGACAAACCAGAACACTCTCTACGACGAAAGCTAACAATGAAATTTGTCAGCCAAAAACACATTTAACAAAACTTAATCGAGTTATGATGTAAGTGTAAAGTTGTGAAAAACTTCAATTTGAAAATGATAACAGCATTCACAAATCCAAACATCACATCAAATAAAATAACCCAGTTAAATCTAACAAAGAGATATCTTTATCAATAATTGGAAGTGTTATTAACAATGAAAAGCACAATGCAGAACGTTCTTTGTAATTTTTAATTTTAATTTAATTTCAACTACTTATGTTAAATTATAGTGCTGTGGTAATTTAACACATAATTGGTAAAGCATTTACTTCAAGGTCTAGGAAAAACACAGCAAAAAACCTAGACATACCAAAAGCTAAAATTAAAATGAAAATTAAGACGTATCATTTTCTTCTTGTCTATTAAAATTATTAGGGTGTTTATATATTTCAATAGCTTCACGTTGCAAACGAACATAATAATGAGTTTGTCTTGACAATATTTCCATATTGTAAAATTGAATGTTATGATTTAGATTATTCAGGGCATGGTCAGTCACGGCAGACCTCTTTGGTTGACGTAATCTACAAATATATCCATTATCTTGGAAGGATTTTCTTAAATATTTATATTCATCCTTCAAAAATTCAGGGTCACAAATTCGTTTTGCTCGATCTACTAAAGATTTAATTACACTAATTTTTTGATGTGGATGGTGGTTGGATAATTTATGAAGGTATCTATCAGTATGTGTCGGCTTTCTGTAAACCTTAAAAGATAGTGAATTATTATTTTTAGATATTAATATGTCAAGAAATGGTAAATTTCCATTAGTTTCTTTTTCCATGGTAAATTGAATACTAGTATACCATTTATAAAAACTAAAAACTCATGCAATGCTTCTTCTCCATGTTTCCAAATAACAAATGTGTCATCTACATATCTATACCAAACTGAAGGTTTTTTAGGTGTATTTTGTAACGCTAATGTTTCAAATTTTTTCATATAAAAATTAGCTATAATAGGACTAAGGGGACTACCCATTGCTACACCTTCAATCTGTTCATAAAATTTATTATTCCACTGAAAATAAGCTGTAGTAAGACAGTGCTGAAAAAGAATGGTTATGTCCTT
Source organism: Vesta saturnalis (assembly GCA_036346205.1). Lineage (NCBI taxonomy): Eukaryota > Metazoa > Arthropoda > Insecta > Coleoptera > Lampyridae > Vesta > Vesta saturnalis. The sequence continues at coordinate 726,596 of JARFJB010001417.1, forward strand.
TGGAAAAAGATGATCAATGTATTCAATAGTTTCTTTTAGAGGCACTTTTGTAAAAAGTGAAACAACATCAAAACTAACCATTACATCACCCTCTTCAATTTTGAAACTATGCATTTTTCAACAAAGTCGGCAGAATTTTTAATGTAATGGGGTGTTTTTCCTATATGAGGTTGACCATGCCCTGAATAATCTAAATCATGACATTCAATTTGACAATATGGAAATATTGCCAAGACAAACTCATTATTATGTTCGTTTGCAACGTGAAGCTATTGAAATATAGAAACACCCTAATAATTTTAATAGACAAGAAGAAAATCTCCGTTTAAATAGGTTTTGGCATCTTATAATTAAAAAAAAGCATAATGATACGTCTTAATTTTGATTTTAATTTTGGCTTTTGGTATGTCTAGGTTTTTTGCTGTGTTAATGGTGAAAGTCAACATTTTCATATTATCATCTTTTGTTGATTTTTGCTTTGCTTCATGATACAATCTTACATTCAGAAATATTTCAATAATTAATTTTGTTAATTGCACACGATGATTGTCTAAAATATCCTGCGACAAAATATGATTATTCATTACTGCGGAATCAAATGGGGTACCCAAATTACGCAAAATCTGTAAACATAAAATTGCTTTTATATTTTTTTTTGTAAATATATTCCCATAATTTTGCCAAATAGTTTTCTCGCCTAGTATACGTATTCTGCATACTTCCTTTGAAGGAAAAATTAATTTACCCCGGTTTTTTTGTTCAATTAAGGGTGGGGCATCATTTGAATGCACAAGTAAACTTGCGCAAATTGGACACAGCGATTTTTTATTTAAAATTCGGTTTACAATAAAACCCTCTATATATTTTACAATATTTTCTACATAAGGAGTCCAACCCCATAATGTTAAAATGTAATCGTGATCAGGTTAACTATATTCACCCAAATCTTCTTCATCAATCACTGGGTCAATTCGAGATTTCTTCCTCGAAGATATAGATAAAATTTCAACACCATCTGCTAAACAATTTGATCCATAACTTGAACTTATTTCGTGCCTAATTAATAGTCGCTTATATGCAGATTCAAATTGTTTAGCATTTGGATTATTGTTAAATCCGCCCCTGCTTCTTATAGCACTAAAAAATGTTTCAATAAAATCTTGACTTACTTTATAAGATAATAAATAATCTTGGCCTTGTTTTTTTACAGCTTCGTATAATTCGAAAATATTTCGCATGCATATAATAAACCCCAAAAATCCCGTTTTCCTGTTTGTTTTCAGAATAGTTGTGCCAAAACAATCTTTTAAGTTAATAATGTAATTTTCAAATGATTATTAACTGTCTTTTAAAAACTTTAAAGATTTCTCTTCAAAGGGAACATTATATTTGTTTTTTTTTTTTGAAAACTTATTCCTACAATTCAACAGATCGAAAACATTATTAAATATTAAGCAAAATTTGCCGGTGGCATTGCTTCCTTCGAAACCGGTTAATTTCAAGGAATTTGCGAACCCAAAAGCATTGAAAACACTCTCACTTAATGTTTGAGCAGCAAGCTGCTAACATTCATTCTATTATCACCGAACAATATATGCTTTTTTGTTAGTTTGGTTGCAGCGTGCAAACCCTCATGCTGTTGTAGTTCCTGTAATTTTATTAAATGTTGCCATCTAATGTAATTCTCGTCCATGTCTGCAAGGCTTCATTTATCTCCCAAACTATTCCTTACTAATTTCAGCATGAAAATATAAAGATTTTGTCTTTTGTAACAGGATTAATAATCCAAGGTTTGAAATCATTTGAAAAAATGTCAAAATTGGCAGCAAGTTGATTGTAAATGTTGAAATTAACAGGTGTCCCATCAAACGTGATTGAAAATACCTTTGCACCTGTTTCTGCAAGTAATTCAAAACATTTCAGTAAAAAATTTTCCCTTTGAGTACCGCTTAAACCCTGATTTAAAAAGTAACCCGAAGGGACTTTCCAATGCCCGTTAAGACCAACAGCTAAAAATACCAAGGCATTGGTAGCTTCAGTTAGCATGATTCTTTTGGAATATTGGTACCCAGATCAACACCACCATAAAATGTACCCTCCGCATACAATAATTGCGATCGAATAGACATTTCATCTAAAACGATGTTCATATGAATTATTGAGTGTTTATTTCTAACACTAATAGATTTAAATGCTTCCTTTGAAAACCCTGACTTCCCATTAACCACGCTGTACCAGTTCCTTATTGCGCTTGGGTGTGGTAAAAGGTTCCTCCAAACTCTACGTACATAATTGTAAGCAGTGGATGAACAAAACTGCAGAGTAAGTACAAACTTACGCAACTCAGGAGAGTATTGCATACGTCTACGTTTTTGAGGCCTTTGGCTTATTATTTCTTTCAAACTTTCCAGAAGATCCGTCTACATTATGTTTAATTGCCAGTTAAAATTTAACAACTTTTTCACATACGCACCATCATGAACTCAGCGCAATTTTCCGAAATTAATTTTTTTTTTCTTTAGATGATTAACTAAATCATCTAAATTTTTTACTTCCTTGACAAGTTTCTGATTCGTTTGCTGCAGAATTTTAATTTTCTTCGCTTGTACAACAATTTGCTGACTTGCTAAAGTTAACATTCCTTTAGCTCTTCTTGGAGTAACAAGATGTGGAGACTTGATTTCTCTAACATATCGAGGTTGAGAAAAATCGTTTCCGCTTCGGAGTTGTAGGTTCCATTTCCACATTATCGCTTTTACTAGAAGGCATATCTTCGGGATGTGAACATGAACAGACTACTCTTAAAATATTACTTAGTAAGAGATTACAGAAGTCGATGACTTTTACGAAAAAAATATATACAGGCAGGGAAGCTGACTGTGTGCTACATTTTAATGAAATTCTGTTAACCAGCAAGTACCCTTTCTTTATTATTCACTAACTACTAAGCACTTACGTAAATAAACTTCAATGAGTGTTAGTGTTAAGTAGTTACTTACCATGAAGTAAAAGTGGTAAATTAGAATGAGCTTCAACATGCTCCATTTTAAACAGGTTCCGACTTATCGACGTTGACGGAACAGCACCCAATTTCAATCTCAATTTACCACCACTCTTTGCACTTGGATTAATAAAATCCTTTATATGAAAATGGTTCGAACAAATTTCAACTTTTGAAATATCATCATACGTGACATTCAATTTACAAAATTCTACCCAAGTTGCCGAAGTTCCTGGGTCCTTGGGGATTCTAAAAGACAAAAATTCCATGATCCAACAGGCACAAAGAAGCGATATACGTTATTGAGCTTATTGCATTGCTTGTTAATATATACGTATAAAGTACTTTATTTTATTTTGCCACCATAATGTTCTTTATACGCCCCCAAATGCGGGCGTAATGTGGTCTTTATAGCACGGAAATGTCATTGTTGCTAAGCAGCACGATTGACAGCAAACACATGACATGATATGTCACGTAAGTTGAAATAATTATTGAAACAAAAACCTTACTATACAACCTTTATTAATAAAAATAATAGTAATAAAACTTATTCTTTATAAAAATTGAAAATACAGTTGGATGGATTTGAAATTGTAACTCCAGATGAACCAACACCAAAGCTGGCAGTTCCTTCGCCGTTTAGTATACTTATAGCTGCTGTACCAGTAATGTTCTGAGCAATTTTAATTTTATTTTATTTATTACCATTTGAGACAAGTATGTATGCCATCACAACTTTTTCATCACATTTTGTGGACACATTTTTTGTGCTCCGCCACGCGCAAAACTTTTCGTACTCTTTTATGTACAAACATTTCGATTTACTACAAATTAATCTAAAATTTCTTGTGAATAAGTTTTTGCGTTTACACGTTCCATTTTAGAATGCAAATTATTTACAAACAAACAGTACCTTAGCAACAATTTAGCAATATCACAGTATCTTAGTAACAACAAATTAGCCTACTGTCGACTTTATTTCACTGCATTTGCATTTAAAAACTTGCCGAAGATACTGCACCTTTTTAAAATTTTGTTCCAGTTTCATGGTGCAAAATAAAATAAAACATTGTATGTACCACGGGCATAATTGTAGATTATGGCTCAGAGATAAAGCCCTCCGCTTCGCGTCGGGCTTTTAACATTCCCTCGAGCCATAATCTTCAGATTATGCCCTTAATACATAAATATCTATTATACGTATATGCTTGTTAACATTGTTATTATTCAAAATGACCACAAAAGTATACTTACTTATGCAGTGCTATTTCGATACTTCTTTCCCGATTGCACAAATAACATCTACGTGGTCCCGTTTTAAATAATAGTCTTAAAAAATACAATAAACAACAGAAATTGCGCAAAACACAAACTTCACAAAGCAAAAAAAAAACAATCACCACAATTCGACGAAAGATGGATGCCGTTGCCGTAAGTGTAAACTGCTCATATGACGCGAACAGCAACCAATAACAACAAAGAATTTTGCGTGTGCGCATAAACGACATTGGGAAATTAAGAGATGAACTTATGCGATTTTAATATCTCTGTTTCACAATCTTTGCTTCATTTTCCACTTATTGCAGCAACAACGGTATAGGTACTTTATACGTATATGGTTGAAGTAGTCGTAAAAGCTCAAAACATTATTTCAAGTCGGATACCATTAAGTATTCACCAAATTCAAACATAACATCAACAATTGAACCCAATGTCGAAGTTAAATTGTTAACGTTACACTTGCCTTCCTTTAACGGTAACGTCGGTAACTATAAAAATTGATGATACGTTTAATTCACTCATAAACGCAAATTCAACTCTAAGCGATATAGAAAAATTCGATTACCTAAAATCATGCTTAGAAGGCGATGCACTAAATGTAATTGAATCATTAGGTGTTACTGCTAGTAACTATGAAACAGCTTGGCAATTATTACGAAAACGGTATGAAAATTAACGATTAATTGTTAGAAATCATATTACGACGCTTTTTAATTTAACTACTGTTCACAAAGATTCCGCGCAAGCATTACATCAATTATCAAATCAAGTTAATACCTATGTAAGGGCACTAAAAATTCTCGGTGTACCCGTACAGTACTGCGATTTAATAATAATTCAATTGCTAATGATGAGGTTTGATCCTTCAACTAATAAAGAATGTAAATCTTCAACAATTAAGGGTGTACTTACTAGAATGGTAGAAATGGAAGCATTTTTAGATCGTAGGTGTCAACTACTAGAATCGTTAAATAAGCCTAACGGTCGAAATATAAGAGTAAAGAAAAACTTAGTAAGTTACACGCCCCGTTTAGTTAATCATGGAAATAATAGATTCATTACCCAGCAACAGCCCATGAACGTCTATAAATCATTTTAACGTTAACAAATCACAAATATTACTTTCAACTAGTACAAATTTATGATGCCACCGGAAATCCTCATAAATGTAAAGCATTATTAGATGTAGGTGCTCAATCGAACACTATTACACAACTGTGCTCAAAATTAAATTTAAGCGTAAATGTAATCAATTCATTCATAACCGGAATTTCAGAATCAATAAACAAAGCTAGTAAATCGGCAAACATAATCAAACCCAGGTATAATGACTATTTTGCGAATCTTTCCTACAAACATTTTCATTTAACATTAATAACGTTGTCATACCCGATAACATTAAGTTAGTGGATCCGGAATTCAATGTATCATCACTCGTAGATTTATTAATACTGGCTCCCAGCTATTTTGGCAAATATTGGGTCAAGACAGTATCTAGGTGAAAACAATCCAACGTTACAGCAGATGCAATTTGGTTGGGTAGTAGGTGGTAGTATTAAAAACGTTAAACAAACCAACGTAACAGTAGATCAATATGCACACTAGATAATAAACTTACAAAATTCTGGGAATTAGAGGAGTTTCTCAACAACAACAAATTAATCGATCCCTTAGAACGTGCGAGCGAAAATCATTTTAAAGATAATTATGAACGGAATGACACAGGGTAGTTTGTAGTTAAGTTACCGTTTAAGGAAAATACAAAAGCGAGGATTATTACGACCGTATGCAGAGAAGCGTTTAATAAATAAACTTGGAAAGGAAATTAAAAACCGACCACAACTTGGATAATGAATATATTAAATTTATGAAGGAATATATTAATCTTGGTCATATGGAAGTAGTGTTACCTAACGAATTAATAAATGTTGAACAAAAAAACACATTCTATCTACCTCATCATACAATTGTAAAAAATTCAAGTACGACCACAAAGGTCAGGGTGGTAAGTAGAACCGGGACACTTGAACTTTCACTTTTTTACGTCACAAGCCCTGCCCACTGGGACACCTTCCTCTCCACTTTTTATTTTCCCACGTGGTGATAGCATTTTTTTCACCTGAGAATAAAAAATATTTAATCCGTTATTAATTAGGATCCGTTTTTATCAAAGGAGATTGCATAATTATTATTACATTTATTTTAATCCCGTCTACAGATTGTGATCTAATTTATTTATGCATTGGGGAGACGGGAATCTGTACGCGCGCTTCTTATTGTCTGTTTATTATTGTTCAACAATTATACAACTTCACTTATATTAAATGGAAAAGTACCAATCAGTCGTCTACATTGCGTTAACTAATGAGTTTACAAATATTTTAAAAATTTGCTGCTGCAACAAAACATTAAAATCTAAATTAAATATTAGATGAAATAATAATAATCATTTCTACCCTGATACAATAGCACTTTTTTTATATGCCTACTTGGGGATCGTATTTTGGTCTATTTTGTAAAGCTAATAAACAACTGAATTATTTTTTGATATTGAAGAAGCGAATCAAGATAACGATAACACATAAAATTGATTTTTAAATACGCTATTAATAAACTTGTTTTTCCTAACGGTGTTTGAACCTGCACTAACAATGCTGCAGTTAATGCGAACGGGTGATTAGATGTGTAACTACAATAAGTGTGGGATTGGCCTTCTTTTGCACTCTGTAAGTTAAATCATACTGCTATTTTTTTAATTGAGGACTGATTTTGTATGATTAAGTTCAGTTTGGTATTTTTGAATTGTGGTTGGTTGGTCGGTTTTAGTAAAGTGTAAGTTAGTTCAATCAGTATTTTTGAGCTGTAAGCTAGTTTTTGCCGGCTGTAAGTTATGATTTGATTGATTGAGATTGATTTAGTTGATTGATCGATTGATTGAGATTAATCTGATTGTTTGATTTGATCGAACGTGATTTGATTAAATGATTTGTATGTTTGAGAAAGAGACGATAGAGACGAGGAAGAGACGAACACGATCATTCATCATTTCATTAGCCTTTACACCACTATACGGCACTACAAACAACCCTAATCAGTCCTAAAAATATACCGCTAGGCGCCGTCGTCTCTATTACAAAAAACATTCGCTAGTTTAAAAATATATCACTAGATGATGCCACAAACGAAACTCTAATTAGCTCGAGAAGTATAACACTAGGTGGTGCCATCTTTATTACAGAAAATATTCATTAGTCCATACACAACTAAATGACTACACAAATTCAGTTTTCGCAACGAGGGGGCCACGACAGGAGGGCACAGGCCGAACACAAGTTCTTATATTTGTCATAAGTTAGCATTAGGGCCCCTTATTAGGATACTATTTCCGGCCAAACATGGAGGCCAAGGCAGAGGTGTGAAGGCCCGAAAGCAAGTTGCGAAGCCATATGTCTATCTTATAAGTTAGTAATAGGCCTCTTATCAGAATACAAGTCCAAATTTCTCACAATAAGTAATCAGAATGTAAACACTTAAATATGAATTCAAATTTCCCGCCAAGGGACCAGAGACCAAGACCGGAAAATAAGTTGCGAAGCCCTAGGTCTGCCTTATAAGTTAGCATTAGGACCCCTTATAACAATGGGATATGGCACCGCAAACAAATTCAAATTTTTGGTCGAGGGCGTGGGCCTGAGAGTAAGCTGCTAAGCCCTACATCTGTCTTTTATATTACACCCCTTATTACAATACAAATCCATATTTCCAGCCATAACCTGCAGAGACTTAAATACAAATTGAAATTTTCCGCCAATGGGGCCTCGACAAGGGGTAAATCTCCAAGAGCAAGTTGCGGAAACCTTACACCTGTCTTACAAGTTAGCATTAAGCCCCTTATTATAATACAAACTCAAATTTTCCACCAAGGGTGCCGCGACAATACACAAAGGCCCACGAAAAAGTTGCGATCACGACAAGGGGCGAAGACCCGAGAACATTTTGCAACACTCTACACCTGTCTTACAATCCCGGTTATGTTCGGGGAGGGTTGGAGTGCGGATCGCCGAAACAACTTCGCGTCGCGAAATTTTACCTGTATGAGACATGCCAATAACGGGTTCTCGAAACGCCAAGTGTTTGCAGCGACCAGCAAACCGATTGAGATGATTGGTCACGTGCACTAGTATTTATTTAACAAGGAAAAGTTTCTCATAAGTGGTGTTGAGTTAAAGGTTAAATTTGTACGATCAAGAAATACCTTTAGTCTAATGGCGGCGCACGGTTCAAATTTGCAAGACGCGGATTATGCACGCTATATTACTGGTGAGACGTATGCGAATCAATCACACCATTCTAATTGCGCGCGCTAAAGCCTTAGAAACAACTGCAGTAAAATACCCTGCTACAAGGACCGAAGTAAAAATGCTAACTATACCTGTAGACATACAGCGAAAATCATCAGATGTCTTCATGGGTCAGTTACCTAAACAATGCATCGTAGGTTTTACCGCAAATAAAACCTTGAGAGAGATAATGTGTAAAGGTTATTGACTTTCGCATTAAGTGTAACCCCGTTAGTGCGATTCTTACCTATATGAAAGCATCGCATCGCCAAATTTTGCCTATATGGTTAAATTTGACGTCTGCATACTTTGAGGTATCCTTTCGCATCTTTGAAAAATAACCGGAAATACGTTGATTATAGAACAAGTAGTTTGTCAGCTTCAGAGCTCGTGTCCACGCCATCTTGCTAAATACATGGATAATCGTCAGTATATAATTATACCAGTCATCATATTTACTTAGATTTCTCATATCGCAAAGACTCCGCCTGTCAACTCAAAAAAGAATATTACCCACATTGTACTTCTTTCTGTAACCGCGCTCTAGCATTTTCCCTAGGGGCATGTTTATAAATCTAGATCCCCTTTGTAACAGGGGATATTTCTGATAACCTGATTATAAAATCTAAAACCGTTTCTTTTTTGACACAGGTATTTGTGAGGCAGAACCTTTATGTATGCAAAATAATATAGAGTCGAAATCTATCTTAAAGAAGAGGACACAATAACCTGTTTACGCAAATATATATTTGGTTTTGGCTGTTGGTGGTTTACACGAAGAGTTTGATAGACATTTTATTCTAAGTTAGTTAGTAATTTAATTTAATTATAACATTGCATTGCATCTCTCTAACTAATATTGTAATGCCCCTCCTTTGAAGTCGGAGTGTTATTATATATAACCGCCCTTCTTTGAGTGTAACCCAGCGCGGTTTTATTTTTCCTCGGCTAAGCTCAGTCGTGTTTATATATTTCTCACTAAACGGGGTGTGGATTCGTACTATTTAGTGGGCTGAACACTGTCACTTTAAATAATTATACTAGGGCGGTTTAAGACGTATATTATTTTATAATGTTACAATAATATTAATAACAGACTCTAACTAAATATAATGGATATCAGCGGGGCTCCTTCTGCTCTCGCCTGGTTATTGGGTGCGAAGTCGTTTCTGTGAACAAATATATATATATATATATATATATATATATATATATATATATATATATATATATATATATATACATAATATCGTAATCTATTCCCTACCTAGGTTTTCCACTCGCGTTTGAAATGGAATGTATTCTTAATATTTAAATTACGGTCCTGTCTTACAGAAGCGTATACGGTAGCCTTAGCAGGTATGGGTCGTAAGCGCCAGTGCAATGAACTCGAGTTGTTTCTAGGTCACGGGGGAAAATCAATACTTATTCCCTTATGCGCACTGGATGTTTAAATTATTCAGTCTCTCTGGAGCGCTGAAGCTTGTATGTCGTACTCCAATGAAGAAATACACGCGGAAGGTTCGCGTAAAATAAAGACGAGATCTCTGGACTATAATTATATGTTTAGAACCGGTTTGAGAACGCGTTTTGTTCTCAAAAAGCGTCTAGACTATTTAATTAACTGGATTAAGTCTTAACGGCGCAACTAAATTCAATTATATACAAATTATAAAGTAAACGAAATACTTGCTATGGAAAATGCAACACTAAAATGAATTTACTTTGATTAAGGTAAATCTCGTAATATACACGCGGTCGTATATTTATTATTTACTACAGGTTAATATTCGATAATTTACGGATTATCTAATGTTTTAATTTCCGGCGTATATTCTTAATACAAATTTATGCAACAAGTTTCTTGTGTACTTTCTCCGATTAAAGACACTGTGTGTTTTTATTGTGTTTGTCTGTAGGTGGTGTATGTATGTGTAGTAAGCGGGAGCCTTAGCTCCAATAGTAGACTGTAGGCTGCTGCCTGTTTAACCTGTTTGACTAAGAAAAGGTCGTAGGTCTTTACAGCCCTGTATCAAACCTTCACCCTCAGGTGTTTGCGAGTGACGTCGGGATCTAACCTGCGTTACACTCTTTGCGTATGTGGTGGTGTAATGTTAACGTTATAACTCCTGGAGACTAAGCCTGTCGTTACTTACGTTCTGTAGTGATTTGTTGTAAATTGTTAGATTATATGACTCTACAACTTACCTGTCTTTTAATTGCAGTTCGGTAACAAACTTTAGGTCACCCGGCGCAAGGTGGTGCGCGTTATCACACGACCGCGCTGGACTCCGCGGCAGCGATTAACAGGTCAATGATTACAAGAAGCAATCGGTACTGGCGGCTAATGGATATCAGGAACGGCGTGGTGGTCTTGGTCACGATCGAGCAGGTATTTATCGTACGGGATGAACGAAGCGAAGTGCATTCAATATCTTCTGGTCTGGGTGGTCTGGTCTGCTGTGGGCTCGGGCTCGTCTTCTTCTGGTCTGCGGGTTATTCTCGCCTTCTTCTGGTCTGGGCTATTCTGCAGCGCGTCGCGGGTTTATAAAGGTGCATCTGTGGGCGGCTTCGTGGCTACCGTGCGGGGGACGCCGTTATTGGATTGGTTTAAATTGCTCTAACGTGCAAAAACTTACTGGTTTTCAGAAATACACGTCAGCGATGATTAATGAATTATTTGTGGTGCAATATCGCGCAATCTTTTGTAATTTGAAATATAGGGTGGTCCGCGAATAATTTATTCTAAAAAACATACGTAAAGGACGCTGGATCTTTACAATATAGCCTCTAATAGCTAAAAGTCCCCATATATACATATACGTAAGATATGCACAGTGTTTATTAGTATTGTTTACGTCCAATTGAGAAATCGTACATTCACTTTTGTATAACAACCAGGTAATTAACTGATTACGGAATACCATTAACTGTATATATATATATATATATATATATATATATATATATATATATATATATATATATATATATATATATATATATATATATATATATATATATATATATATATATATATATATATATATATATAGAATGTAACAGCGTATTTAAAAATCAATTGTATATGTTATATTTATCTTGATTAGCTTTAATATCAAAAAATAATTCAGTTGTTCATTAGCTTTACAAAATAGACCAAAATACGATCCCCACGTGGGCATATAAAAAAAGCGCTATTGCATCAGGGTAGAAATGATTATTATTATTTCATTTAATATTTAATTTAGATCTTAATGTTTTGTTGCAGCAGCAAATTTTTAAAACATTTATAAATACATTAATTAACGCATTGTCGACGACTGATTACTACGTTCCAATTAATATAAATGAAGTTGTATAACTGTTTTATAATAATAAACACATAATAAGATGCGCGTGAACAAATTCACGTCTTACAAGACTACGGCCCCTTATTAGAATACAATCCCCAATGCATAAATAAATTAGATCACGATCTGTAGATGCAACCTCCTTTGATAAGAAAGGATCCTAATTAATAAAGGATTAAATCTTTTTTATGCTCAGGTGAAAAATACTGTCCTCACGTGGGAATATAAAAAGTGGGCAGGACTTGTGACGTAAAAAAGTGGAAGTTAAAGTGCCCCGGTTCTACTGTGGTATTTAACGGTTCCGCAAAGTCTTCTTCAGTAATGATAATTTATTAGTAGGACCATTAATTCAGGGTGATCTTTTATCAATTATAATTATATTTAGGACGTATAAGCATGTATTAACAGGAGATATAACTCAGATGTACCGTCAAATTAGGGTGCATCCAGAGCATACCGATTATCAAAGAATACTTTGGCGAAATAACGCCAATAGCGACATACAAACATATCGATTAACTACAGTTACCTACGGCACGGCGTCAGCACCGTTTTTAGCAATTCGGACCATACATTAGTTAGCCGAGTTAGAAAAAACCAAATTCTTATTTGCGTATCCAGAGATGTTACGAGATTTTTTTATGTAGATGACCTTTCAACCGGAGCAAATGATTTTCAAACTCTTGCTAAACTTCGCGATGAATTAGTTAATGTACTTAGCATAGGTGGATTTGAGTTGTACAAAAAGCTCTCCCCAAGAATAAAAATCGACGGATTTCGGCGAAATTAGAAATATTTTTCGATTTTCTGATTTTATCCGTTGGTTTAGTGGCTGCAATTGGTTACAAAACGTTAATTATTTATAGCCCAAAGGTATACTAGATTTTACAAAGAAGATACAAGACATTAGCATGTTGATCGAAAACAGTATCATAAAGTGCTAATCTAAATTGAATTGAATACAAATAAATCACATAACAAATTAACCTGGCATTCAAGTTGCGATGAATTAAATAATTCAAATAAAAGAATTCTTAGGTTAGTTCAATTGGAAGAGTTTAGTAAAGACTTAATCTATCCATCTCAAAACCAGTAAACTGTTGTCATTAAACCCATTCATCGATAAACATAAAACCTTAAGGAAAGGTGGTATACTTAGACATGCAAAGATTGATTTCACCCAATAACATCCAATAATATTACCTCACAGGCACCATATAACCGAGATCCTAATAATCCTGGAGCAGAAACGACTATTACATGCTGGTCCACAAACTACGCTTGCAACTATCAGATTAAAATACTGGTCCATTGCAGGTTCAGGTGTTGTGAGAAAAATTGTGTATAAGTGTATAACTTGGTTTCGAGCGTGTCCAACCAACATAAAATAAATCGTGGGCGATTCACCGCAACATTGAGTCGAACCAGCTTTAAATCTTTTAAAGGCGCTTAAGTACGTTTTTGACCTTAAGTCACAAAAAGAACGATGTATGATCATACATCGTTCTTTTTGTGCCTTAAGGTCAAAAACGTACTTAAGCGCCTTTAAAAAATTTATATCTTGTCGGGGTACGATTTCGCATATTTATTCTGATAATTCAACCACTTTCATTGGCGCAAACAATGGGTTAATGAGTGACACAACCAACCTATTTAAGTCAAAATCGTTAGAATAAGATGTTATAGATAATTTGGTTTCTAAAACATTAATTGGCATTTTATACCTACACGAGCACCACATTTTGGCGGGCTATGGGAAGCAGGGGTGAAATCAATAAAGTACCATTTAAAAAGAATCATAGATAATGCGTCACTGACATACGACGAAATGTATACAGTATTAACATAGATTGAAGCATGTTTAAATTCGAGAGCGTTAACTTTCCAAAGCAATGGCCTAACAGGTATGAATCCTTTAATTCCTGATCATTCTTTAATCGGCGAGTCTCTGGGAACGGGCTCAGCAGTTAACTCAACATTTTTGGAAACAATGGTCATTCGAATAGTGAAAAGATCAGTTTATTAACCATTGATATTAGCGGTATAGAGCAGTGACATCGTAGTGTATAGTAATTGGTAACCATAACCCAAAGCATAAGTTGTTTAGTTAATTCTAGTTTAAGCTCCATACCAGCATGTAAACAATATTTAATTTCAATTCTTTGTTAAATATATTTTTGAAAGAATCCTTTCGACGGGGCCGGGATGTTTCGAGAATTCAAATTAAAATTAAATAGGCTTTAGCTTTAAGTAATTGTTAGTAGCATAATTCCTGATAACTCATAAATTTGGACTAAAGCTTTGGAGTGAAACGTTGCTTGTTTTCCCTTTCACATAGTCGGAGAGTGTTTGAAAGTACTAAAAAATTAATTGCATTTAAAAGTCTTGTGGTTAGAAAACGAAATAAAGCTTTTGGTCTAATTGACAAGTTTGAATGGAGGTGTAAAATTTAGATATGATTCACATATTGTTATCGATCGATAGTGAAATCCTTTTACTAGTTTGTTGAGAGTTATTAGTTCATGTAAATAATTAGTAGTTGATGTTTGTTATAATAAATGAAGCAATCCCACCAAAGCATATTTTCCTTAGCTCCTGGTGATCGAACTTTCGTGGAAAAGGCGGCAGTTTTCTCCCCGATTAACCCTCGCAGGGATCCTTTGATTTGTTCACCTATCACAAGTTTAGGTAAATTGTCGTATAACGTTAACGACTAATATTAAGAATTAAGTAGATCTGTTGCGCAAAGTAAAGTAAAGATTGTAAAATACATAGACTGTAATACCAAGTTAGATGATAATCGACCCCAATCTGCATTCCAATCGACGCACCGATATCCTTCACGTGGGAGTTCTGAGCGTAGCTACCACACTCATTACCTCACTACCGCCACCTCGGAAGTCAATCATCAGGTCTTCTCTACGTGTATCGTATAAAACAAGGGGGACTAAACTAGACTTAAGGTAAACTTACGGTGGATTCACTGTTTTATTTGTTTTTTATGACCGACTAATGCGCTTTTTAATGCATTATTTGTTTTGTATTTAGATAAGGTTGAATGTGATTCCTTGTTGATCAATTTTGATTATTTTAGTGTATAATTTTATTGCAAACGTACTCAATCTTCCGAAATTACAACTTTGTTTTGAGTGTTTTTGTGTATAAAGGTTCTGGTGATGAATATTATGTAAAAAATTGTATGAACGACACTTACTTTATGAACGAAATTTATATGCTTGAATGGAGAACAAAAATTCTACACAAAGTCGAGGTGGCCACAAGCTAGTTCCATTGCCGGAGACGCAATTTATTGAATTAATCTGATTAAGTGTGATTACACTGTAGTTTTTTTTTTTTTTGTAATTTGACATACGTTTTTTTTTTGGTTTATGGCCTTGTGTATTTTAATTAGATGCGAACATAGATGTTATAAGACATCTAATAGCGAGTTTTCTTTACGCTGTATTATTTTAATGAGATCATACAATTAACGTCAATATTTTTGGTGTTTATTTGAGAAAGTGAAGAACCTACGTTCGCCAACGCAATAAGTAATTTTCTATTATAACGTAGCATCCTTTGTTTTTGGTGTTGAATACATTTTATAGCGATCCAATTAATATCCTTCCATCTGGTTGTAGATTAAAGTAAATATAAGACATAAGTTTCATTGAAAATCTGACATATTAAATGAAGTAACATAACGATAATCATTGATTTATTTCGGGTAATGGTAGTCTTTATTTACTATCGCGGCACGCAATTAGTTTAAATAAGCGTGCGAGAATATTTGTAACCTTTTGGGTGTAGCGGAGATCTGCTGACCAAGACCCACCTGTGATTATGTACAGGTAAGCGAGCTATTTGAGTATTTAGACAAACTGTGAACTTACGTAATTAGGCAAATGAACCCCTATTGCAACTTTCCAAATACTCTGGCACCCCTTTGCGGTTTTTATGACCACTCCAACCCCTATTTTAATTTGTGTATGGTAAACTATCATACGGTGTGCAAAATTAATTAACATCACGCCCATCCCAACCCTTGAACAGTCAGCAAACCCCAATACTATCTGTTATTTCGTTTTACTACCAGTTTATACGGTAACTGCGTGTGTTTGAGCGCGCGCGTGTGTGTGTGTGTGTTTGTGTTTGCGTGAGTGTGCTTGTGTCCGTGTCCGTGTCCGTATCCGTGTGTCCGTGTGTGTCAGTGTGTGTCCGTGTGTGCCCGTGCGTGTCCGTGTGTGTTCGTGTGTGTCCGTGGGTGTCCGTGTCTGTCCGTGTCTGTCCGTATCTGTCCGTGTGTGTCCGTGTGTGTGTGTGTGTGTGTGTGTGTGTGTGTGTGTGTGTGTGTGTGTGTGTGTGTGTGTGTGGAGTGTGAGTGTGAGCGCAAGAGCGTGTGCGAGCGCGAGTGCGAGTGATAGTGTATGAGTGTGGGTGTGGGTCTACGTGTGGGTGTGGATGTGGGCGTGAGTGTTTGTTTGTGTGTGTGTGTGTGTGTGTGTGTTGTGTGTGTGTGTGTGTGGGTGTGTGTGTGTGTGTGTGTGTGTGTGTGCGTGCTGTGTGCGTGCGTGTGCGTGTGTGTGTGTGTGCGTGTGTGTGTGTGTGTGTGTGTGTGTGTGTGTGTGTAGAACCCCAATTCTATCTGTTATTTCGTTTTACCACCAATTTATACGATAACCGTGTGTGTTTGTGTTTGTGTTTGCGTGAGTGTTCCTGTGTGTGTGTGTGTGTGTGTGTGTGTGTGTGTGTGTGTGTGTGTGTGAGTGTGTGTGTGTGTGTCCCAAGTGCGTGTGGAGCGCGAGTGCGAGTGTGATTGGAAGTGTATGAGTGTGAGTGTGGGTCCGCGTGTGGGTGTGAGTGTGCGTGTGGGTGTGTGTGGGTGTGAGTGTGAGCATGAGTATGAGTATGATTGCAAGTGTGAGTATGAGTGTGAATATAAGAGTGGGTGTGAGTATGATTGAGTGCGTGTGTGGGTGTTAGTGCAAGTGTGAGCGTGTGTGTTTGTGTGTGTGTGTGTGTGTGTGTGTGTGTGTGTGTGTGTGTGTGTGTGCTCGCGTGTACGCACACACATACACACATTGTGGGAGTATATATTTCTCTTACCTACTGTTGTAATTGTTTTGTGTCAAGTACGTTTGGACAGAGACCGCAAATTGATTCGAGTGTAGATTAGGAGGGATGAAAGTATTTAGTTCATGCACGTTGTATTTACGGTATTTTTGGCCAAAGGTTAACTTTGTTGAGTTGTTTTTCAAGTTGGCATCTAAATTTGTATTGTCTATATGACATCAAGGTTTATACGTGTTTCTAGCGTAGATGATAACTCTTGATTTTACGAGACTGCCTGTTTTCATCATGAACCTATTTTAAGAGACATGTCTTATTTAATTTATTCTAATTCCCACTTTGTGGGTTCGCAAATATTGTGTTATACCACGCCAGATGTTTACTGTGTATTTCAATAATGCACCCTTCTGATGGGTCTATTGCAGGCATAGAACTTTAGATTTAATGTGAAATTTAGCTGATCATTTGGCTGTGGAATATACATACTTAGCGTTTCATGCATCTTCCTCAATTATTGAATATTAATTTCAATCTAATTAAAGCGTACTAATCGTCAATGTTTAGGCTTTCCGTGTACTGCTCAGACTTCTATCAATTACTAATAATCATTTATTCCACAACATTCTCTTACCTGTCTGAAAGTGATTTAAGCAGACAGTGTCTACTTACTCTTATTAAACTTTAGTGCTATCGAGGGATTACTTTACTTCCATCAATGCGGTTATTAGGCAGTTAGGTAGTGACTTATAAAACTCTTGACAGCTTTTTAATTAAATCAAAGTTTAGTTTAAATTTTAATACCTTTTGGTACATGCTAAACATATTTTCTGTTCTTTTCAAATACATATTTTACATATGATCATTACAAAACCTTTAAAAATCATTAAAAAATCGATCATGTTGGTTTTATTTACTTTATTCAGTTACATACATGTGTTCGTGTGTTGGTTACATGATATGTACATAACATAAGGTATAATGGGCAAGTAGAAATGAGGAAATTGATTAGCCTAATTATGTTGATAATTGAGTACATAATAGATACAAATAAGAAATTTAAATATAGTACGGTTAATCCATTTACATGGAAAGTATCGTCTGTAAAATTGATGTTTCAAACACGGATTAATTAATTAATGTTTGTCGTTCCAACGCATGCTATTTTAATAGAGGATAAATGTGTATTAAACTTTAGTGATCGTGGGCACTGAACCAAGATGAACATTATTAAAGGGTATAGGCGTTTAAATTGAGTGTCTGTACTTACAAGAGATAACAATAAACTAGAGCATGTTTGGCGTGGCATAGAGGACATCTACTTATCAGCATTAGAAAGTGCCACTACTATTTATTTACTTGCACATGTTTCCAGAATTGCAAATTACACGGGTGATTAAAGGTACAGCGTAAAATTATACAAACGCATATGTAACATTGATTAGTAGAGAAAAGATTTAATGTCATTTCCGCAACATAATTAGAATGTAATTAGTAGGTATTGTATGATAAAGTAATTTAATTATAATTTAGTAACCTTTGTGATATTCATTTATTTAAATATGTTTACAAAACTGTTTAATCAACATTAATAACCTCTGATTTTTAACGTGCACGAGCTTTTTTCTGAGAGAAAGGTAATTTTGGACCGTTGCATGATGAAGCAGCGGTAACTTTAAGGATCAGTGTAACTAGATAAAAGAAGACAATTGAGAGTAAGGAAATAAACCTTACATTACCGAAAACACTAGAGAAACCTCGTCTGAAGTTTACACAAGACGACATATCTAAACATACAGTACTAAATATAGTTTATTCAAAGCATGAAATGTTTACATTAGAAACACTAAGAAAAACATTAGACGAGAAGTTATCGAGAATAGCAATTTAACAGTTGAAGGCCCAAAATCGTATAATTATTACAACATGGATGCGACAAATATTGAAAAGTGATTGTAAGATAATCAATTACTAAACCTGTCAAACCATGATTGTTATGGACAACCCTGCTTACCATTCACGAGTAGTAAAAAGAACTAGCATCTTCTGCATGCAAATAATAAAAGCTATAAAAATAGTTAGCAATAAAATATTCCACCGATTTGATGACGAATTCTTGAAACTTTGCCAAACAACACAAACATGAAAAGCAGCATATATTGGGTAACATAATTAGAGAGGATGGAAATTCAATGCAACTACTAATATTTGGGGTATTTCCAAGACCTGCTACGATCAGCAGATAGGTAAAGATAGCCATTTTGATGTTACATAAATCCAAATGTGTATAAAGGTGATCCTGAAACCTGGAAAAGACTATTGTATCTTCTTTTTTTCTTCTATTATCAGCGTTTAGGTAATTCTGCCTGTTCCAAACTTCTTTTGTCTAAGACCATCTTACTTCGGCCTTCCTACGTCTCTGCTTCCCCTTGGGTGGTAGTTTAGGATTTTTTTGGACATTCATGATTCTGTCATCCTTTTAACGTGTTGTTTCCAGTTATTTATATATTATTCTGTTTTGTCATTAAGGCTAAAAATTTCTAGTTCTTCTCTTATTTCTTCTTTTCTTATTCTCACTTGTGCAATTTTTAATAATTCTGAGTAATCTCATTTCCGTCGCTATGTTTGATTTGTTTTTTGTGCTTGTTATCCACAATTCGTTTCCATAAGTGATTGTTGGGACGCCATGGTTTGGTACAACTTTATTCTAGTTTCTTTTCTTGTTTTGTGTTTTTGCGTTTGCACCCCGAAACTATAATGTTCGAGTGCTGGTCTCGGGAGGAGCTGTTAAGTATAAAGGTAGATCTGTTAATGGTGTTCATGAATGATGACAATTTAAATGCAGAAGATTATGAATAATTTCATGCCTATCTTACCTTAACAATTTCACCGTCTTGTTCGTCATTTAATATATAATTGTATTAATTTTATTGGATGTTGGTTGTTCCTATCTGTAAATGTTTGTAGGTGCTTATTTTTGTATAATATTATTAATATTAGTTTATTGTTAGTTTGTATACGTATATATGTAATAAGTTATTTTTATTATTGCATTTGTCACTAAACCAGAGTCCAATTTTTGTATATTTAGTAATACTTAGATGCACCTACTAATTACAATTTAATTACATTGTTGAAATCACGTTATATCGTTTCTCTATTAATCACATTTATATTTGAGGTGAAATATTTATGCATAATTAAAAAATTACCGAACTATTACAAGGGAAGAATTACTATTACTATGTACTTGTTATATAATAAAGAAACAATTACGATAGATAAAAACTTCTATATCCGACAAGAATACGTAATTGTAATTATTAATCAATTATTTTCAGATGCATGATTGATATCAAATTAAAACCATTATCTGTTTATCAATACTACATATGCGTTTGTATAAATTAGAGCTTTCATTTTAGTAACGTATATAAAGTACTATTATATGTGCGAGTAATTATACGTATTTCATTTAGAGTGTCACTGCAATACGCTTTTAAAATGATGTTTCCATGAAAGGACGTTCCTTACTCTAGTGTAAGGCAGTTGACTATTCAAAACAACTGTAACGTGGAGGATGCATTTTAGTTCAGAGACCGTGGTTAGAAATCCTAAACACGCACTTAGTTCTAACCTAAATGTCGTATATTAGAACGCCAAAAATATATAACTTCACGATCAGTGTTAATGTAGCGGTAATCCGTTATTGATACACTACCTAGCAAACTGCTGTCAAATTTTCTGATATAATCTAAAATGTTTCCTTTCTACGATTAAACCGAATCAATACTTCATCATCAAAATATTTAGCTTTCTTGGAATGGTTGCAAAGTTCAATTTTATACCACTGTAACATCGTTGCGAGTAATATTTTCATTTCTACTATTCCAAACCTTGAACCTAAAAAAAATATAGATGTGGTTATGGTTAGTGCAAACAGTAACCAACCTATGCAGCTTCTTGGTCCAGATCCAAGAGTTAAAAAAGTAAACGGATTATTTTGTAGTGTATTTCCATTATGAAATCTATCTGGAATAAAATTTTCAGGGTCTGAATAGTAGCTTGGATCAGTGTTAATAGATTTGCTACAAATCCAAACCCAATCGTTTGTATTCAAATGTAAGTCTTTTTCGTGTGGTAACCGGGCTTTAATTGTGTAGGGTTTCACACATTTTCTGTCTAAAACGCCTGTAGGTGGATGTAATCTAAGACCTTCTAAAATTGTTTTAAAGTTTATGTTACATAATTTGCTAATGTAAAAGAGCGTAACCTATAATAACACTTTCTAGATATTTCATAGATGATAAAATTGTATATGTTAAACGTCCATTATTTTGCTTTAAAATGTTGTCAATTTCTGAGTGTAGCTTTTCTTGAACATCTGCATTTACAGCTATTTCGTAAAATAGAAATGACAAAATGTTCGCAATGGCTTCCGTACCGGCAACAACAAATAAAATCGCGTGTGCGACAAAATGATCTTCTTTTAAATTTATTTTTGATTTACATTTACCATTTGTCAAAAAGTCATATTGAAACCCTGCTTGCATCAACATATTGATAAGGTCAGGCCGAAAAATTTTATTTGTCTTACGAAATTGTACGGAATCTAAAAATACTTTTTTAAAAAATAGATTGACTTTAGTAGAATTGGTTTGAATATATAAGATCTGCAACAATAGAAGTATAAGTAAGTAACACAGTATTAACGTTATATTACCTTTGTGAGTACAGGAAAAAAGGAAAGTACAATTTCAATAAAACCCTTCAATCCCGTGAAACCAAGCAAACTTCTGGCCATAAGGAAAAATTCGTTGTTTTTGTATTTAAAAGAATCACAAGAAATTCCAAAAGCGGTACTTGCAATTACGTCATTTGTATATCTAAAAACCATATCCTTAATAGACATAGTGATGATTTCTTCACCTTTATTTAAATCTTTTAAGCAGTTTTCTGCACAGTCTTTCATTAATGGGAACATTGCACTTAGTTTAGAACTTGTAAAAACGGTGTAACCGCTGATCGCATTTCCTTCCATCCTGATTCATCTAAAACATATATCAGTAGAAGTATATATTATTGGTTTCAAAATCTTTACTTGGCATGGTAAACAAATTTTTTGACCATACTGTATTTAGATCCGCCGACGGTGCAAAATTATTATGATCTGCAAACGATTCGAAACTTGTTACAGTTATTTCTTTGACTAATTCTGGATCCTTAATTAAAAGAATTGGTTGTAAGTATGAGTAGATTCCTATGTATCTAAAATTGCATCGCAGTTATTAGTAATTAATTAATGAATTAACAAAACTTATAGTAATTTAATATTAGTCAAGTTGCTTTTGTATGTGAGAATCCTTGCGATATTGCAGGCTTACATTTCATTAATACTGGGTTCCCCATATTAGACTATACAATTTAAAAGTCGAATAAAAACTTTCTAATCAAAGTAAATTAACTTTTTAATGGACTAATATGTAGCTTATTCTGTGGGATTTATGACTAAAGTAAATCACAATTCAAGTTTTAAAGATCAAGGAGGCGCCTGTCTATAAACAACGACTCAAGTGTTTCTGTCAAATATGCGTTATACGCAAACGATATAATTGCTCCAGTTTAACAATTTTCATTGCATTATGAATTATTCGGTTCAAGAGCGTGTATTTTCTGTGGAATTCTACATTAGAACTGGTTCATTTGAAGAAGTTCGGCGTGCATTTCGACGGCAGTTTGGAAACAATAATAGGGGCGATGCACCAACACGCTTTACAATTGCGGCGTGGGTTCGTCATTGGCGTGAAAATGGCTCTGTGCAAAACATTAAAAAACCTGGACGTCGAAGAACGGTGCGTACGCCTGAAAATATTGAACGAGTGAGAGCTGCCTTTACAAGAAGTCCTAAGAGATCGGCTAATCGGCAATCACTTGCCGTAGGAATATCTAAGGGAAGTATCCACAGAATTCTGCATAAAGATATAAAATTTCACCCCTTAAATATCAAATGGCGCATAACCTCAGTGATCTAGACAAAGGAGCGAGGGTGACATTTTGTGAAGAATTTTTACATCAGCATCGTGGAGAAATTCATAATTTGCTAATGAGCGACGAAGCAAATTTTCATTTGGACGGTGTTGTTAACAAGCAAAACTTTAGATACTGGGGAGTAGAAAATCCTCATGAACTGTTTACCAAAAACCTCCACAGTCCAAAAGTCGTTGTTTGGTGTGGTGTAGCATCATTTGGAATTATCGGTCCTTATTTTTTTGAGGATGAAAATAACCGTTCTGTTACAGTTAATTCCGAACGCTACATAAACATGTTGCAAACGTTTCTTATCCCAGAACTAATTAGACGAAGACTAAATGGCGCCATATTATTCCAGCAAGATGGAGCAACGGCTTACACAGCCAGAAACACTATGAGAATTTTGCGAGATTTTTTTGACGGCCGTATAATTTCCCGATTTGGAAATTTGAATTGGCCCCCGAGATCTCCCGATTTAACGGCCCCCGATTTTTTTCTCTGGGGATACCTAAAGCAAAAAGTTTTTGCAAGTCATACCGCAACAATTCCGGAGCTGAAGGAACAGATTTGAAATGAAATTGCAGGAATAGATGGAGATTTGCTTCGCCGAGTGATGATAAATTTTGAACTTAGAATTCAAAAATGCATTGAAGTCGAAGGAGGGCATTTGGAAGACATTATCTTTAAAACTTGAATTGTTATTTACTTTAGTCATAAATCCCAAAGAATAAGCTACATATTAGTCCATTAAAAAGTTAATTTACTTTGATTAGAAAGTTTTTATTCGATTTTTAAATTGTATAGTCTAAAATGGGGAACCCTGTATAAATAATTTGATTGTAATCTCATTATATTTAGAATTTACATCAGTTCTACATAGATAAAGACAAAGTTTGAATCTCGATAGGGTTGTTAGTTAGCGCGGTACTCTAGCAAACTACAGGTCGTAGGTTCAAGTCCTACTCGAGGTAAACTTTTTATTTATGTATTTAATAAAATTAATAATAATTTCTAATTATATATTTACTTTTGAACTTATTCGTTCATAACAAAACTTATTAGTAATTAATGTTAAACGTATTCACTTAATTGTTCAGATCAATGAAATCAATAAACTTAATCAAATGATCATACTATATGACCCAATAATGAAATTTTATGCACGATTGCATTATAATATGATTATTATAACCAAATTTCTTTGATGTAGCTGTCTTTTTATAGCCCACGAACGTCATTAGACACAAAAATATGAGTTTATTTAAAAATATTTATAATGCAATTATTACAATTAGTCATTTTTATACTAGATGGTACAATTCCTGAATTTCATTCACCTTATTTCTGGAAATATCTCAGATATTGCGTTTAAAACTAACTAAACCAAAATGTCAAATCAATTATCAATTTGTCATGCCCTCTTGTGTACTTGTTTTAATGGTAACGCACCAATACCTAAACGTATTTTTTTTTAATATAACGTTATAATTCATTTTAAGTATCCAACATATTAATCGTGCATAAAATTTTGTGTACAGTGTCTCCCATTTTCGATGATATTTCGGGGTATCTCACTTACAACTAAAGATACAGAGTTGCGGTTTTCACAATACGGAGCTACTTTTTTGTGGGAAGAACGCTGGTATAAACAAATCTTTCATAGCCCGCTACATGAGATACAGAGCGGATTTGAAAATATTGCATTTTGGAACACACCTTGTATCTCCGTTATCCTTTAATGTATAGCAAACGTAAAAATTGGTTCTTATACATTTTTTTACGTGGAATCCAGTGGCGTAGTCGTATTTTTGCTGTAATCTGTCAATTTGTAGCTATAAATAAAACTTATGATTTTTTTAACGGAACAACTTTTATATTTTTCTTGCGTTTGATTGGAAATTTTGTAAGCTTTACAAAATATTTTAAATAATAAGCCTAAAATGTATGATTTCGCAAAATCTGCGTAATAACATAGTGTGTAGTATATAGCATAGAATTAGTAGGCCGTGATTATTGGAACAATTAAATGATCATTTGCTAAGTGCTTGTCAAAATCCGTCAGTTGTAAAATTTATATTCTCTGCATAATATTGTATTCGTTATAATGGCTGAAAATGACAGAGAGCAATGAAAACTCCCGTGAGGCGTCTCAACTGTATTTCAACAGGTTTGTTTGAATACTTATTTATCTTTTGACGTATGTAGATTTATTTTTTAATTTAAATATCATTTCAATTTATAGATATCCAGAAAGAAGCCAACCTTGCCTTTTAAGGTTTTCTCGAATAAAAAAAATTTGGTAGAATCAAAAAAGTATAATAAGGAAAATCGCGATACGGATGAAGTCTACGTTTTAGCTTCTATAGAGGCAAGGCCTTCACAATCCAGTTCTACAGCAGGAGATTGGTATTCCCACGGCCAACTTCAAAGAATATTGACTAAATATAAATTTAAGCCATACAAGATTTGCATTTTGCATCCTGGGGATGCAGAACGTCGTTTACTGTTTTTCAACTGGTACTTTGAACAAATACGTATTAGTAATAACTTTGGTCCGACGTGGCTTACTTTTCGAGTGTAGGTATTTTCAACAGGCATAATACTAGGCATTGGTCCCAAGAAAATTATCATGTGCTATTCGAAAGAGAGCAACAGGGTCGATTTGGATTTAGCGTAGCTTGTTTCATCTTGGGGCAATAAATATAATACATAATTTATGAAGGCAGTCTTACAGGGAACAAATATCCTGAAATTTTGCATGATGTTATCCCTACTAGACAATGTTCCCTTAGGTCATCTTAACAGAGTACATTTCCAACAGGATGGTGCGCCAGCACATAATGTTGTAATTGTTCGACCTTTTTGGACAATTAATTCCCGCAAAAGTGGATCGGTACTCATAGACCAATTATATGGCCTTCACGGTCACCTGACCTATCCATGCTAGACTTTTTACTTGCAGAATAAGGTTTATAGTACCCGTCATCGGACAATAGAAGAACTACCTAATGCCACCAATGCGGCATATCAAAACTTGCAAAGACGTTCCATAATTATTTTAAATGCTTTAAAAAGAATAACCACTGTATGTCAACATTGCGTTCGGGAAAATGGTAACCATTTTGTCCAGTTTTTAAGGTGGAAATCTATTAAGGGGTTACTATCGAGTTAATGCTATGTTAAGTTTTTCAGTTTTATGCCGCCTTAAAATTGATTTAGCTTTTTTAAAATTGCTGTTTGTACAGGGTGGCCAACTAAGAGAGCGAGGTACTGTATCTGGGAAACTATCCATCTTAGAGGCTTGCGCAAAAAAAATTATTACTAAAACGGCCAATACAAAAACCTGGAAAATATTTTCAAGTTTCTGAAATGGCCGCTAGGGGGCGTAACTGCAATCTTGAATCTAATAAAGGATGTTTCTGTGAATTCTGTTATATGAACCTAATAAAAAAATAACTGATCTCTACTTTTTTTGTTTGGCACTTTTTGACGTATGTCTAAAAATAAAGTGGTGGGGGGTATTTAAAAGTTTCCTTAAATAACCCCCTGTATCATTACGGGGGTATTAAAAGTCATCCTCCTTTAAATCGGTCTTTTTTAGGGCCACAACTTACATAATAGAAACGATTCCAGAAAAATATAGTTAAAAAAAAGTAAAAATTTAAGGGATTTTCGTATAAAGTTTTCTTTGGCCGATATTTTAGGTTAGGAACAAGATATCGAGATGCGGTTTTCGCGAGCTTGTTTAGGCGTCGTTTAGCTACTTGTTGATGGAAAAAAGTCATACCAATGCATTTAATTTTTTGCGAAAATTAACCGTTTGTGTCGGAGTGTCGAACAAAGCTCTCTAGCGACGACATATGAAACTAACAAAACTTCAATTATTTTAACATCTGTAGCCTAAGAATAGCTCTTTTCAACGCGCCCAAGTTTGTTAAAGTCGGATTAGCCGTTTCGAAGATACGGGAGGTGATTTAAGGAAATCTTTGAATACCCCCCCACCACATTATTTTTAGACATACGTCAAAAAGTGCCAAACAAAAAAAGTTTTGATTATCCTCGACTTCAAAGATCAGTTATTTTTTTATTAGGTTAATATATCAGAATTCACAGAAACATCACTTTTTAGATTCAAGGTAGCAGTTACGCTCCCTAGCGGCCATTTCAGAAACTTGTAAACATTTTCCAGGTTTTTTTATTAGCCGTTTTAGTTATTACCTTTTTTTTTGCGCAAGCCTCTACAATGGATAGTTTCCCAGATACAGTACCTCGCATTCTTAGTTGGCCACCCTGTACTATCCTAATATTATTAACTCACGACCTAGTAATTCTAATGCTATATAATGCACATTACGTTTTTGTGATTTTGTGAAATCATAGATTTTTAAGCTTATTGTGTCTAACTACCACGCTGCACAAAATAAGAGGGATGAGTGAGCTCGGCCAAAACTCAATCGAACGGTCGGAAGACCGCAGAGCACTCGGATTGCATAGTTGTTTTGGTGGTATCGATAATATAGTTGGAGTGAGAATTTGGTTAGAGAGGAAAGAACCGAAATGGAAGCCCCAAGCTTTAAAGAGAAAAAAGGAAAAGGAAAAGAAAAAGCTTCTTACCCTTTGCAAGAAGGAGAGCCTGTAAAGCTTGAAACAGGCAGTAGGTAATAGGAATAATAGGTAAGTGAACAATTCCCTCAACAAACGTAAATTTATTTCTTTTCTGGAATTCCCAACAAAGGAGGCAATAAGGCAAATATTATTGTATAGTTATATAAACATGAATAAGAAAAGAAATAAATTATATGCAGTATGTACGTTATTCCCACAATTCACACAAAAAAAAATATATAAATTAAAATAAGTTTACGAGGGCAAGTCGTGAGCTTGTGTTTACGCCCACACCAATTTATAGTTTAGAATACCAAAACAAATAATACCCCTTCCGGACGACGCAAGATCTTACGTATCGTAGCCTGAAAAGGCCAATTTAATAAACTTATTAAATCAGTTTCTTATAAGAAATAAATAATTAAATAATTCAGCTTGCCTTTCGTTTAACAAAACTGAATACAAACCCCTATCTGCTTAGGTTACATAAATACAATTGGAAAAGCTTGTTAAGTACCAATTTTATTTCAAGAAACAGAAAAAAAGTAATTAAGCAATTTAAAATTAGAAAAACAGAAATTGGTCCGAACAACCTTATCCATATTCGAGTAAAGAAAAGAACATTATATTATATATTTGAGCTACCAAGTAATGTAAATAGCACGAAATCTCGCGCCAACAATTACACCTGGCATGCATAAAAAAGTTGCATCTGGTATAAACGTACAAGTCGCAACACTACTACTGCGCACAACCAAATAACTAGTAGTACAAAAGTAATTATTCAAAATTGTAAGTTATACATGAGCTCACTGAGGGCATGACACATAACACTAGTATTAATAAAAATTATTCAAAATGTTGACTTTCAAGTGTGCGTTAAAATCTTAAAGAATGATTTAATTAACGTATAGCAGATCTACATGAGAGAAATTGTGTTGAAAATTAGCTGAAATCAGGTATCAAAATACCGAACTTATACTACAGGTAACTATGTTTAATAAATACTTGTTGATATAATTAATATAAATATATTTAATTTCCTTGTAGGCAATCGTAACCTGCTTAAGGCCATTTAGATACCAATCTTATTTAGACGTAAAATGTTTGCCAACTACTTGTTAACCGAAAGCAATTTATTTATACATGCAAAAAAAAGGAAAATGCTGACCTGTTTTTGCGCGAATGCTTATGCGTTTTTTAATGCAGCCGAGCAACGAGCAAGCAATTCCCAGTATATGAACTACAGATTGCAGTTTATCAGCAACACAATCCAAGCAATAAGCCAATGAGATACAGAACGGATACTCTTGTTACATCTATCAAGACAATCAAATGTAAACATGAACTTGGATGTAATCGTAACGGTAAGGTCATATGGACACTTCAATAGATGGAAACTTAAATATACAGAAACGTAGGTTTGTGGCAATCCAATTTAGTTGCTAAAACGAAAGTAAAGAATGAACACGATCTTTATTCAATGATAAGGTGTTACCTCTAAGATCCAATACGAGCGGTAGTTTAAATGTCTTAAACAATTTGTTACACTTATTTCTTTGAAGTAGTAATGTGGAATTCTTTTGTGTGTGAAACCTGAAAGAGAAGTTCTAATTATAACGAGGTTAACAAGATCTAGTACGGTTTACCAAAATGTGTAGGTGTAATGAAATATGTCTATTACATCCGCCTTAAATGGCGATTATACCACTTTTATACAACAAAGCGATATTATATAGTGAAAATTTTCCATAAAAATGATGCTTAGCATCTAGTAAATAGAAACAAGAAAATTTCCTAGAGACTTTCCACCCTTCTACAGCAATTGCGATTTTGAAAAGACAGCCAACGCCTCAAGAAACAATTTTACAACATTATTTGTTATCCCATTTTAAATATTGTTAACAGATGTTTGTTTTCAAAATAAATCATTATAAGTAAGATGCAGTTTTTAATCACCATCTAGTGATGATTTAGCAAAGTGATCTATAAAATGTAAGAATGTTGAAAATAACCAGAACCTACGTTCATCTCAGAGATGGCGCTATAGGTATTAATTGCAGTTAAATTTTGTAAAAACAAGTAGATTTTTAAAATACAGAAGTAGATACGAGAGTATAACGTAACTGCGTACACGTCCTAAAAGAAAATTGTATGTGAAGTAGAACTTAACTGCTGTACAGGAATGATTTTTTATATCATTTAATTCATTATGCCGTAAATACAGAAATTTTTAACTCATTATACGAGAGAAAATAGATACTAGTAAGGTTAAAGCACATTACTAAATGTTTAAGTCACAGATACTTATTTAAGGTAGCTTTTAGGAACAGTAATCGATTTTTGCACGTTACATCATGTATTATATATTTTTTTAAAGGTTCCAAAATTTCCAATCAAGCGCAAGAAAAATATACAGGGTGTTGCGTTAAAAAACCATACGCTTTATATATAGCTAAAACTTGACAGCTTACAGCAAAAATATGACTATTCCACTGGATTCTACGTAAAAAACGGTGTAAGAACCAAAAATGCAATATTTTCAATTTCTCCCTGTATCTCAGAAATGTAGCGGGCTATGAAGGTTTTGTTTGTACCAGCGTTCATTTCACAAAAAAGTAGCACGATATTGTGAAAACCGCAACTTTGTATCGTTACTCGCAAACGAGATACCCCGAAATATCATCGAAAATGGGACACACTGTACACTGAGGGCATAACTGGTTTTATGATCCTACGGCGCCTTCTTAGTCCTCACGCTACTGCACGCGCTTGAACCATAAAATCCTCATTATTCCTTCAGTATATAAATATCTATAGTGAAGTCGAAAAACACAATCAATCAATATTTTGTTACAAAGCAAACACGCAAAAAATAATGATAATTAAATTGAGCAATAGTTGGCGTGCACACACATTTTGAGTGGTCAAAATTTTTGTTTTGTTAATCTGAATTCAGCATTATTTTATTAGTATTATGTTTTTGTCTAGTACTATTGCTAACGACTCAGAGGTATAATTTCATTAAATTAGCAAACAATATTCATGTATGAATAAGTACCTTGTAACAGAAATCTATATATCTAAAAATTAAGATGCATTAAGTGCATAAGAGATAACGAACAGTCACTGATCAAACTGTAACTTATTTTAGTTTGAAAAGCAAAATATAGAGACGCCACTTACAGATAAAGTGTGTAGTAAGATCAACAAAAATTGCTAAGTAACGAAACAAATTAAACAGCGTTTGAAAGATTATGTTTTGGTCAATTAGGATTGCATAATTATTTTACACATGACTTTTGTGCCAATTTGAATTTAGCAAAAATAGCTTCAATGGAATCACTTTTTAAGGTGGACCCTACAAAATATCATATGAAATCAATCAAAACTTGATATTGAAGAATATGTAATTGATTTTGATCAGGAAAAAAGTAATCAAGTTGTATTAGGATGTTAAGAACATAGGAAAATTATAAGAATGAAATTTCACGGTTGGCTTAACAAATTATTTCACTTTTTTTTGCGTTTTACGTAGTAAAATATGTCGTATGTAGAGAAGTTTAATCAAGACCTTCTAAAACGTGGTTTTACGAATTTTCATTGACCAAATAAAATGTCCCTCCTGCTAAAGGGGTAAAAGGTTATAAATAGAAGTGCATAATAAGGGTTAAGTCAGTGTATATTTAGCATTTACGCGAAACGTTCGTGTCTGAATGTATTAAATTAATGTCAACAAGGAATTGTTGATAGTTAAAACGAGCGCAGTCATTCTGACAGTTGGCAAATACGTTCTAAATTAGAAGTGTATCGCGTTAATTATTAAAAATAAGGTTACTTAAATCTATTATTGAACTTTAATAAATAAGCAGAAGTGGTACGCACAAATAATTGAAATTGCAATGAGCGTTACCATAGGTAAATAGTAATACAGACAAAAAATATGTAATGCAAAAAAGATAATTATTGCAAAAATAACACAGTAATACAAATCTTAGAGCATTTTGAGTCACCAAACATTTTTTAATAAAAGTCAGGTGCGAAAGGGTTAATCCCACACACACACGCACACGCACACGCACACGCACACGCACACGCACACGCACACGCACACACACACGCCCCACGCGCACACGCCCCACGCGCGCTAGCGCGCGCACGCACGCACGCACGCACACCACCCACCCACCCACCCGCACGCACGCACCACCCACCCACCCACACGCACGCACGCACGCACGCACAGCACGCACGCACGCACGCACACGCACCACACACACACACACACACACACACACACACACACACACACACACACACACACACACACACATATATATATATATATATATATATATATATAATATATAAAGATAAATAAAGATTAGTTCTTGTTATAAGTATAGTGTTTGCAATTAACGTTCCATTCATTTTTTTTCAACCCATTATTGATTGTAATAAATAAAATACATTGTCATTACCGCAATGTTTCCAAATGGTATATCATTTAGTCGCTAAATTAAGAAGTATTACATGTTACATATGCTATATTACGTTTTTGTTATTTGGCGTTAATTAAGTATAAAATAATGACAATTAAAAAATAAACATATGTGATAGTTAATTTTTTCTACATAGTAAACAAGGACAAGAAGCTATATTAAATACGATTATTTAAACTTTCCGTATACGGTGTTACTCATTTTTGGATTAATACTACTGAATAGAATAATTTAAACTTATATTTTTTATCGTAATGGTGATTCCACTAAAAATAGACCAATTGAATACCAATTCAGATTTTTGATTTGACTACAACATGTGTCTTACAGATGAAGATTTATGTACTGGTCATAGTATGCTTTGTACTTCTGGCGTCCCCCGGGAATCATATTTAACACATTTAAATATCACGGTGAGTGAAAATTGCCCATGAGATACGTAAAAAATTGAAACTCTTTTAATTGGACATTGCGAAAAAATGCAGGAAAAACAATACATAAAAGGAACAGTTTCAGTCTGTCACAGTACATATTGTTCTACAAAATAAATCTGATTTCACATTCAGCATAATGTAAATATCAATAAATAGGTTTGTAAGGTAGTTTTTAAAAAAAAAGTTAAATGAAAGGAATTTAAAAATGGAATAGCAACAGTGAGTATTCAAGTAAAACTATAAGTCAGTAGTGACCCGAAGTAAAGTTTAGCTCATCGCTTCAGCCTATAAATGACTCAAACGTTACCTTATAGTTTTAATATTTTAAAATTTGTTTAGATGGATTAATTATATTTTTAGAACAGTAACCGAAAAATGAGTATTCGTCTTTTTTTTAACAATTTCGTAATACTATTATGAAAACTAAGCCTATCACGATTTTAATAATTTCTATATACGAACCACAAATTTGACTGATGACTGATCCACACACCAATCCACAGTCTAAACTATTTAACTTAGAGATATGAAATTTTCAGGTATCAGAGCCTACATGGCGGAGGTGTAAAACAGGAAACGATTTAAAAAGACGCTCTCCTTAAGAGGGTGAAACTTGACTTTAAAGGTCGATATCATTTTCCTGGTTAATTTCATTAGGAGATTAACATTTGGATCATAAATTCCCTATTGAACAAGAGTGGATACAACAGGCCGGTTTTTGACATTTTTTGTAATAGGGTGACATTAAGGGTTAATAGGATGTTGAGGGTAATGGAACGTATCTGCTGTTTTTAACCGTACGAGCTCAAAATTTCTTTTAGAAATATGGAGTCCAGTTTTTTTATAATTTCGTTATGTGTAGGGATAAAGTACAGAGTCGGCTCGGTTAGGAGTGACATCCAATATTATCTGATCTACTATGAGTGGAGACTTCATGTTCCACAAACAGATGCATGAGTGCTTATATAATCCAATACATTTCAATTTTTAAACACTTTTTTAAAAGTACTCATGTAGAACCGTAAGAAGAATATTTTAAATATAAACACACAAGGCCGACTTTAGAAATTGTGGGCGAGAAAAAACCGTTTCACATTTAAATAATAAGGGCGATTTTTAGACACTGTACATTGGGTGAATGTTTATGTTTAGGTTGTAATGCTATTTAATGAAATTTTGAATAAAATCGGCGTTAACAATACCAGGCCAAGTAGTTGACGAATCCGCGGAAAACATTATCTGTAATGTAGCGTTGAAATTAGTGCAAATACTTTTAAAGGTGTATCCTTCAACAACAAAAATAGTAATCTGTAGTAGATAGTTTTACATGTTATACCTACTCAGGTGTTACAATAATATACAATGTTCGTGAATAACAGATTTTTTATTAAAATGAAGCCAAAAGTAACATGAGTCCTAAAAAATATTGGGTACATAGAATATTAGTACGTCATGCAAAATTTAATTTTAAGAAAGTACGCTGAATTTTAACATTAAAATTGAAATCTTGGCAACTACAATATAAAATGTAGCATTTACGTGAAACTTACCTCATATGTAAGTGAAGATGC
Organism: Vesta saturnalis; assembly: GCA_036346205.1. NCBI lineage: Eukaryota > Metazoa > Arthropoda > Insecta > Coleoptera > Lampyridae > Vesta > Vesta saturnalis. The sequence goes on from JARFJB010001417.1 coordinate 760,783, forward strand.
AAAGTAAAAATTAGTTTAATATTTAGTATTGTTCGTTTTTCTGCACTTATATTGAATATTCCCCCAATCCTATACAATCGAAATAATTTAAGCATTAGACAGAAGTCTTTTGTTTAATCGTGTTACGCAGGTAGAAACATAACTCTGAATTGATTGTGTGGAATTTTCAATATTCTTATATTATTTCTGGTTTCAAACTGGGTGTTATCTAAATTTTATTGCATGTCACAATTACAAAAGAACAGCTTAAACTAACAATTAACAATTTACATTTCAATAGTTTCATTTTAGGCCTTTTACTTCTTAATAAAATCATATATTTTTTTGCATCCTGTGGTCGCTTCTTAACATAATAATTTACGAATAAACCGATGTTTCAAATTCGGACTTACTTGGTATATACGAAGTAGCCCTTAAAGACCCCATGTATAGCTGCCACTACTTGTGCTACACAAGGTCATGTTAGTATATTCAGACAAACTGTATATAAAAGCGACCTCTGCAGCGTGATAATAAGAACCAATCTGTATATACTGCACATATAAAAGGTATATTATGGAGCCCACCTTAAAATTCGTTTTTACGCGTTTTGTCATATGTACAGTTTGATAATATATACATGGTAACTTAGGAAGACCGCAGCCGGACTTTACAACATTTTTCGGGCTTGAGGGCGTAATATATCGTACGGGCTCCACAATGACCTTGAATATATACATATATATATATATATATATATATATATATATATATATATATATATATATATAAACCTAAGTACAGCTACAGAGGTATATATTGAAAAAGTAAAGATTTTATCCATTTTTATGTTTTTTTATACATAAACCCGATTTTTTTATTGGTTATGAGAAACTTAAAGCTAACACGCACACAAAATGATAACGAAAAAGAACTTGAAGTTAAGGAAGTAAAAATAAGATAAATATTACGATGATGCAATGGCATTACCCAATGTACTTAATTCAACTGTAACGTAACTGCATTAAATGAAAAAGAATTCGGTCTAATTGTGAACAAGAATAAACAATTATAGGAACATTGCACGTGATCCAGACTTGATATCTCAATACACTAATCAACAGTAACGGTAAGGAAGTGGTCAAAATTCCGGATAACATCATTGTAGAAAAGGTCTGAATAAATAAACCTTTGTGTTTTATTCTGCTATTAAAATTGTTACGATTATCTGAAAATAGAATGCTGAAAGATCGAAAGACATCAAATTTCTAGAACCAAGCCAAACCAAAATAGAGGCAATATCAAATCAATTGAAACCATCATTCAAAATATAGATTTCAAGCTGCAACCTAGGAGATAAAAAAATAGATCTAGTTTATGTCAAAGTCACCTAAAAATTTTCGGGAGTGGTAGTCTAGAATCAAACTCATGATTCATTGATATCTCCAAGGCTATTGCTTTAGTTAAGTGTAAAGTAGTACCAAACTGGGTTCGTTTTGAAAAAAACTTATCTGATACCTACAGCATTCACGAAATGTTTATGCAACAAATATGCAGATATGCAGTGAATAGGGCATGGGTTATTTTAAGAAATCACACGAAACATTGGCCTGCATACTGAATATCACCATATTGATTAGAAAAATCTATGCCATAAATCTTTCGAAACACTTAAACCAAATATCTATATAAGGATTGAGTATCATATGCATGTAGAGAAATCAACCCACACCTCTACGTTTGTTTCTGAACTCTGGTGCGTACGGTGCAAAGACTCTCTTGCAAAATTATATAAAGTGTACACAGGTGGTATCTATGAAGGAATATTGTATCTGTTCATTAAAATGGAATGGAAAAGTTATTAAAGTGCCATTGTGTGTTTGTTCATATGGAGTTTGGACAGAGCAGGTAAAACTAGAAATACCACATTTAATAACAAACAATAGCATAATTATCTGTATGTATTAAACACCCGCTCAGAAGTGTTTTTGTGCAATAACAATGAAGGTGATAAACACCAACAGGAGTAAAATTGCTGCAATGAATACTTTTAGATATATTTCGCGTATGAAAATTAATATTTTTACATCATCGACCTACATATATATATATTACGTAATTTGTATCAATAAAATTTTTTAAAGGATTCTTGTGTATAAAATCCATCTATAAAAATATTCAAAATTGCCAGTTTGTAAAAAAATAGGTTGTATGCCGGTTTGACTTATAGAAGAGCTTCATGTTACCAGCAGCTCAGAAAACAGTGCAAAGCAATCGTTCAATGCATTATATTAATTTATATTACTGAGTTACATCATCCATGTGTCTTACTAACTCTGACCTATTCATTGTAAGCAAACGTACGATTTATGACTCGGATGAATTACATTTGAAAGAGTCATAATGTTTCAATAACACCACTATTGTGAATTAATGAATACTACTGTATCTGGTTGCTCTATTTTGAGGAATGCAGAGTTTAAAGTTACGTACTGTAAATGGATGGCGTGCGAATTAATGATACGTTGATATTATATTAAAGTGTGGAGGAAGAATATGTAAATATATTATTGCTCGTATAAATGATTCAGTATTCCACAATGAAAATTTTTTTGCATGCTCATGGTCAAATGCTAGGGCTTTTATAAAAGACTGAACATAGATCACATCAATAAAACCAAAAACAAAACCCACACAACACCAAACACCCAACACACCCCACAAAAACACACACCCGCACACCACAACCACACAACACCCCCACCACCCACACACAAACCACCCAACACAACAACACCAACAAACAACACCCACCACACACACACACACACACAACACACACACACAACACACACAAACAACACACACACACAACACACACACACCACACACGACACACGCAACCCAAACGCACGCACCACCACGCAACGAACACACACGCACACCACGCACACACATGCACACGCACACACACCACACACCACACACAACGAAACACACGCACACACCACAACACACACACGCAACAACACAACACACACCACACACGCACCACACACAACACACCACACACGCACACAGCACACACCACACACGCACCGCCACACACAGCACACACACACACACGACAACCACACACCACGACACACGCAGCACGCACGCAACCACACACACACGCACACACGCACACAGCACACACGCACACACCACACACGCACACAGCACCACACACGCACACACACACCACACACGCACACACACACACACACACGACACACGACACACACGCACACACACACACACGCACACAACGACACACACACACGCACACACACACCACACACACACAGCACAACCACACACACACACACACACACACACAGCACACGCACGCACGCACACAGCACAACACACACACACGCACGCACACCACACACACACGCACACACACACGCACACGCACACACGCACACCACACACACACGACACACGCACACACACACGACACACAGCACACACACACACACACACACACACACACACACACTACCACACACACAGCAGCACACACACACACACACACACACGCACACACGCACACACACCACACCAACACACGCACACACACACACACGCACACACGACCACGCACAGCACGCACACACGCAAACACACACAGCACACAGCACACGCACACAGCACACGCACACGCACACGCACACACACACACACCACACACGCACACACGCACACACGCACACACGCACACACGCACACAGCACAGCAAACACAGCACGCACACACCAGCACACGCACACAGCACACACACACACGCACACACGCACACACACACACACACACACACAGCACACACGCACACACGCACACACGCACACACGCACACACGCACACGCACACGCACACACGCACACACGCACACACGCACACACACACACGCACACGCAACACGCACACACGCACACACGCACACACACAGCACACACGCACACACGCACACACGCACACACGCACGCACACCACGCACGCCACACACGCACAGCACGCACCACACGCACACACACACACACACACACACGCACACACCACACACCACACGCACACGCACACACGCACACACAGCACACACGCACACACGCACACGACACACACGCACACACGCACACACGCACACAGCACAACACACACGCACACACACCACACACGCACACACGCACACAGCACACACGCACACACGCACACACAGCACACACACACACCACACACCACACGACACACGCACACACAGCACACCCGCACACACGCACACACGCACGCACGCACGCACGCACACGCGCGCACACACGCACGCACGCACGCACGCACGCACGCACTCACATACCACACACACACACACACACACACACACACACACACACACACACACACACACACACACACACACACACAAAAGTAGAATAGTTTTGAATTGTAAGAAGGTACTAGTTGAAAACCATGCTGTTCCTTTTATTTGTTATAAATACTTGCATACCTATTTCCTAAGAATACCCGAAAGTTAGTTCAATGGTCAACTGCAACAGGCTTTAATTGTAATAACAAGTGATGAAGTGGGACGTGCAGAAATAGCTTGACAATTGATTAATAAGGTTTAACTGCAAACCGATGGAATAAATGACATATTTCTAACATGGTAAATTGTTGCAGGTTAATCAGAATATAAGAAAACGTTTGGCATAAGTCTAGTTCTAAGGCAACTGAGCTATTTTTCTAATCACAAAATTTTTTTATAAAATTTCTGTCTGTCAAATTTAGATTCTGTGCAGTTAGTAGAGTATAAATATTGGACTAGAAACACTGGAATTACTTTATAATAGAGAAAAAGGATTAGATGCATTTTAACTAATTATAGAAACTTTTTTTAAATTAATTCCTAATTTTTATTCTTTCAATCGATAGACTGTATCATATATGACCTAACACTATTTTTTGTTAGTCTCGGCGATTTCGGAGAAGTGGCAATGGCCAATTATGTCAAAAACGATCCAACCAAATAAGTGAAGTAATTGCTATTTTTAAGATGAAAGATATTGAAATGAAGTGTGCAATGGTCGAAACCAGTGTTTGTTTGAAGACTGAGAGGCCCTCCAAAGTTTCCTAAGAGGAAACTTTCGCACAACAGGAATACGGTAAAGTAAATTGTTGCAGTAAATTATAAACTTTAGACCTTTTGCAGGAACCCAATATTTTTTTCATTTTGAGGTACATTTTGTCTCTTATATGCGAGATTATAGTTACGATTTCTTATAACTTTAAGTATTGTAGTTTAAAAGGAATATTCTTGCGATACTGTCTCTAATGACTATTCCAAGGTTCTAGAACTCAAACTTTTTCTTGTTTCGACCTTAGCGATATGTAGAAGTAAAAAATAAGTTCTTTAGATGGCTTAGCAACCAGTTATTGACACAGAGGGCCGAAAAATGTTAATTAGTATATACGACTTTAGTTTATTTAGTCGCCATAACTTCTCATAAACGTTGCAGAATTATACTTTTGCAAATTTTAGAGAAAGTACTGATCTAACAAAACTTGTGAAGAATATAAAATTGTACTAGAATAATTTCGAAATGAATGTATAATTAGTAATTATCTGCAAACAAAAAAAGTTACGATTTAGTTGTATTTATCCTGAAGTTAAATAAAGAATTTTTTACAAATAAAATTGGAATAAGCTAAATCCACCATCAAAAAAAATTGCCAAAGAAACAACAGTGTAATTTTGTATTACATTTAAAAAACAGAATAAATGACAATTTATTGTATAGAGTGGTAATGGAAGGAATAATTAATATCAAATCACAATTTTTTAAAATCGTTGACGTCGATTTTATATTTTTGAGGCATATTTTGAAAAAAATTTATAATGTCTCAAAGATTAGCTAAAAAATTTTTTCAAATTGCAACCCATTTTTTACTGCATTTTGGATTGCCCTACAATTTCAATTTCATGTAGCATGTGTATATAGACGCGTTTTGAAGTTATTCGCATTCAAAATTTAAAATTGAAAAAGATCATGAAGAAAACGAAATAAAATAATTTTATAACGTTTTATTATATCGAAAACAAAGATTCGTAAACTTAAAAATAATTTTATTTCAGCAAATGTTCGAAATGTCCTCCGTTAGTCAACTAACGCCCGAAATGGTTTGAAATGTACAGCAGGAATTTGTAGATCGATTAGGCTATTGTCAGTTGACTAACGGAGGACATTTCGAACATTTGCTTACGAATCTTTGTTTTCGATATAATTAAACGTTATAAAAATTATTTTATTTTTCGTTTTCTTCATGATCTTTTTTCAATTTTTAAATTTTGAATACGAATAACTCCAAAACGCTTGGACTTAGGTATAGCACATGCTGCATGACAAATGTTTAGAATTGTAAGGGCAATCCAAAAATGCAATAAAAAAATTAGGTTGCAGTTTGAAAAAAAAAATTTTTTTAGCTAATCTTTTTTGAGACACCCCGTATAAAATTTTTTTTTTCGCAAAATATGCCCCGAAAAAATATAAAATCGACGGATCCGAGCGATTTTTGAAAAAAATTGTGCTTTACGAGATATTGAATTTATTCCTTCCTTTACGACCACCCGGTATAACTAAACAGGGTTACATAATTCTAAAAATAATAATTTTAAAGCATCACCGACGTAAATTAATTACACAATTTTCGATTGGGATAGCATTGTATTACATAGCATTTTGTCCATATTATGCGTATAATACGACTATCTGCTGTAATTACACGAGATGTTTTTTTTTTGTCCGGATAAAATAGATTTATTTACGAGAATTTGGTTGTTTGGTAAATTGACGGCACAAACCGCATACGATAAAAAAACGAGTCCGAAGGACGAGTTTTTTTAATGTGGTGGTTTGTGAAGTCGATTTACCAAAAAGGAACCAAATAAGAGATAAAAAATGAAATTTTATCTTTGGAGAAAAAAGCCTGGAGTGTAATTCAATGAAATAATTTAATGAATAATTAAAAAGTTATGAAAAATTCAAGAATACATGTTTTTATTTAAAACTGCCAAATTGTTCATTCGTTATCATAGCAACAAACAATAATCAGGTTTGAGAAAGTTTGCCATGGAAGTTTACACATTTTATTCAGATGCAAAGTTAGGGCTAACTTTATCCCATGTCAAACTGACAAATTCATCGCAGCTTATAGGATTTTTTATACATGAATTAAATTATCATGTATAATACCACTAGTGCGTCCAAAATTATCGATAATCTGGGAAAAAGCGGTGTTGCCTGAAACTACGTGAGTTGGTTTTCTGTAATATATGTATATATATATATATATATATATATATATATATATATATATATATATATATATACGAAATATTTTAGTGGTTACCGTAGTTACTTTGTGAAAAGGTTCATATGAACATAGATCTAAATTTTATTTTTTATTTATTTTTATTAATGATTTCAAAGAGTTTTAAAGACATTGATTCGAAATTTGCAAAACGCTTTAGATATATATATATATATATATATATATATATATATATATATATATATATATATATATATATATATATATATATACAGGGTGTTTGGTACATCGATGCAAATATTTGAAGGTGATAGAATATGTGATTTTGAGTCGACTTAAGCAAACATACCTATATACCAAGTGTTACCGTTTTTGAGATAATGCCACTTTTAATATTTCTTGATTTTACCGTGCTTTTCTGCAAATATCGAAGTGTACAAGAGTAACAAGCCGTCTTATCGCAAACTTATACTAAGTTTTTTTTATTCCTTATGAAGTGATTGTTCATATTCTTTAATCAGAAAAGCCTAAAATGTCTTTGGTTCTTGCCTAGAACTTCTTAAACGTGAAAGTTTTAATTTGTAAAAAAGCAATCACTAAAATTCAAACATGGGTTTAGTCTAAAATCTTGCGTTAATTTTTTTTCCAATTTCAGTCAAACTTCCTTGGGCAATGGTCTTTAAGATAGATGAATGGATTTACAAAAAATTTTTTACAAATTGGAAAAATTTAATTTAATTACCAAAGTACCCCCTAGGCGCATTCGCCAAAACGTAAAATTGCCCTTCATTATTTAGTTTAGATAGTTTAAAAAAAGCAGATTTTTAGAAAATGTCCGATTTATTAAAACATTAATAGTATTATTATTGGTGTTCAAAATGAGATCCACCGTTTCGAATACAATTTCGAGCCCGTTTTAGTACCGCACTAGGCAAACATCATTTTGAACCACAATTCTATCCTTTACTTTTAGTGGTACGATGTTCAAAATTTTGATAAGATATTTATACTATACTGATGTGTAATGGAAAGGATGCTGGTTTGCAGTATCTTTTTATCTCTTTCATACATGAACAAAATGTTCGCATATTCTTCGTTAGAAAATGATGCCATAATAACTACAACTTGCTATTACAAATAAATCATGGAAAGCCAAGTACAACACAAATGAATAAATGAAATTTTTATGTCATTTTTGACAATAATGAATAGTCAATTCAATCATTAATTTTTTATTAGTTCTAAAGGATTCATAAGAAATAAATTAGGTAAATAATAGATAATAATTAAAAAAATAACATTCGTAAATTCTTGTCAAATTGTAGTTATTATGGCATCATTTTCTAACGAAGAATATGCGAACATTTTGTTTATGTGTGGAAAAGCTAATGGTAATGCATCGGAAGCTCAAAGGCTATATCAGGAAAGATATCCAGATAGGCGACTTCCTGATAACCGGGTATTTTCTAATGCATATCGCCGTGTACGCGAACATGGAAATTTGTCTCATCGTGAACCTGGAATTAATAATTATCAGTGCGCGGTCCATGTTGATGAGCAAATTTTGGAAGTTTTTAATGCTGATCCCACAAGGAGTATCAAAGAGGTAGCGCAGCAACTAAACTTGTCTGTTTGGAAAGTTTGGACCGTTCTTAAAAATGCGAACCAACATCCTTTCCATTACACATCAGTACAGGCTTTAGTAGACAGAGATCCTCTACAGAGGTTGAATTTTTGTCGATTTCTTTTAAACGCAGACATCGAAGATGGACTCTTTTTGAAAAGTACACTCTGGACAGACGAATCACAATTTACAAGGGAGGGAATTACTAATTTCCATAATTTGCGTTTCTGGGCAAACAGTCATGAAAATCCCCACATGAAAAAACCATCACGGTTTCAGTACAAATTTAGTGTGAACGTTTGGGCAGGGATTATTGGCAAAACATTAGTTGGACCGTTCTTTTTACCGAACACCTTAAATGGTCAGAATTATTTGCAGTTTTTAAGACATAATCTTATCGATATTTTAGATGACGTACCACTAAACGTAAGGGATAGAATTGTGTTTCAAAGCGATGGATGTCCCGCGCACAATACCGTAGCAGTAAGGGAATTTCTGGAACAGAATTTCTCTAATCGTTGGATAGCAAGAAATGGTTGAATATTATGGCCACCTAGGTCACCTGACCTAACGCCCGTTGATTATTATGTTTGGGGAAGAGCAAAACAATTAGTTTACAGAGTCGAAATTCTTAATCGGGAATACTTAATCGAAAGAATAAACGACGCTTTCATTCAAATGAAGAGAGAGATTTATTTAAGTATTACAACGAGAGAAAACGGGCTCGAAATTGTATTCGAAACGGTGGATCTCATTTTGAACACCAATAATAATACTATTAATGCATTATTAAATCGGGCATTTTCTAAAAATCTGCTTTTTTTAAACTATCTAAACTAAATAATGAAGGGCTATTTTACGTTTTGGCGAATGCGCCTAGGGGGTACTTTTTCAATTTGTAAAAATTTTGTTGTAAATCTATTCATGTTATCTTAAAGACCATTACCCATGGAAGTTTTACTGAAATTGGAAAAAAAATTAACGAAAGATTTTAGACTAAATCCACGTTTGAATTTTAGTGATTGCTTTTTTACAAATTAAAACTTTCACGTTTAAGAAGTTCTAGACAAGAACCAAAGACATTTTAGGCTTTTCTGATAAAAGAATATGAACAATCACTTCATAAGGAATAAAAAAACTTAGTATAAGTTTGCGATAACACGGCTTGTTACTCTTGTACACTTCGATATTTGCAGAAAAGCACGGTAAAATCAAGAAATATTAAAAGTGGCATTATCTCAAAAACGGCAACACTTGGTATATAGGTATGTTTGCTTAAATCGACTCAAAATCATGTATTCTATCACCCTTTAAATATTTGCATCGATGTACCAAACATATATATATATATATATATATATATATATATATATATATATATATATATATATATATATATATATATATATATATATATATATATATATATAATATATATATTTATTATGGGCTAATTGTGATGTACAAACAAACATGCGTACATACATTAATATAATACCAGCAAGAAACAAGACCCTATATTCTTGAGAGAATTACAAATAGGTAAATATCTCGCTCATATTCATGGGGCTAAAGCTGTACCGTCATTTTCTTGTAATTACTATTAAAAATATGTAGATTAAGCTAAATCGCATTCTTGAAGAAAATGGTGTATATTATGTAAATGAAGTTGTAATAGTATTATTCATAAATGGTGAGAAAGGCATCATTCAAAACTGGCATTTCACTCTTGAGGTGTACATATTATTTTTTGCACTCGCGCAAACGTTAACTCGCTGGTTTAAGGGTGTTCATCAATATTTTCTAATAATCAAGTTAGTAGAAATTGAAATATGTATTATTGTTGTAGTATTTGCCCCAATCGGTGTTTGTGTAAGGTTAGAGTGGTATTAATATTTATTCTCACATGTTTTAGAAACTATTATTTATTGTACACATTAACAATGATGTACTTAACGACAAGAGTATATGTTTACAATCTGTTTATAATCTGTTTTATATCTGTCCTAGTTTTACATAGTTACTTCTATTTATAATAGTGAAAAGTGTGTTGATAAGAATGCATGACTTTACAATTGGTCTATTTATATTGAAATAATTGTTATTGCATATTTGCATACTAAGTAATTTAACTAGTTTAACTTTTAAATGTGTTTTACTTATTTTATCGAAATGGAATGAAATTGAATGTTTCGTAATTGCATCACACTGTTTCTTTGCCATTTCAGTGTTCTAGACCAATCTTAGGTGATTTATTCTATTGCTTATAGACGATTTCGTTCTTTGGAAAAAGGTCTATATAACAATGAATCTCTCAAAGAATTATATGTTAAATTAAACTTATTCTATTGAAATGGAATGAAATTGATTGTTTCGTAATTGCATCACACCTTCCCCTTTTAGGAGAATGATCCTTGCTATGGCCACTTGCGAGGGCATTCTCAAATAAAGGAAAAGATTTGATTTGAATTAAGAAGATTACGTAGTTAAATACATAAAATAATTACAAGTACATGTCTAAGGTATAAAATAACTAACTAACTACAAGTATCCATCCCTTCTTAAGGAGAATAGGACATTATTAAGGTACATTATCTATCTCTACTCACACTCTTAAAACTATACTTATATTCTAACCAGTGTTGGGTAAGATCAATTTATTTAGGATCTAGATACAGATCCAAACACATTTTTAAAAACTGATCTAGATAAAGATCCAAGATCCGTACGTACAAATGGATCTAGATAAAGATCAAAGATCCTTGAAGTGGGATCTAGATCTTTTATGAAGATCCGACATTCCCAAAATTGTTTCGAGATTTTTCTAATTATTAATATTATCTTTAATTGCTAGTATTGCTACTGATGAGTAGTACTCCCATTCCCATGATCATTTTTCATGTAATACAAATATTAGTCCGTAAGGTTAAATTATTAAGAAAAATAATATATAAATATAATTTTTATAGGTTTTTATTGAAAACTTACTTTAATTATTTAACGCACTACAAATACAAATTACAAAATTAGTATTAGGTACACATTTACACTTGCAAGTTGCAATGTTAATTGTTAATTTAACTAAAAACACATAGTTATACAAGTATAAGGATAAGGACATGTATCTAAATGATTATAAGTATACATTACAAAATTACATTTTATTTTATTTTGTTTTAAAATTAATAGCATCTCAAATATATCATCACCTAATCTGTTCCTACGAGGACTTAAAATTAGTCCACCCATACTAAATATCCTTTCAACGGGGGCAGTTGAAGGAGGTATAGAATTATATTTTAAAAAGATTTCTTTTATAGCAGGGTACATATTTAATTGCTCATAGTTAGTACTTGTGTCTTTAAAATAATTTGTGCATTCTGAATCAAATGTTGTTTGCGATTGAGTATTTATTTTTAAAAAATCAAAGAATTCGCTTAAGATTGGCGGAACTTCCATTAATTCAGCTTCGTCACTCATTGTTGATCTAACTAACAATTAACAAATGTGCTTTACTTAAAGTCGTATTCTTAAGAACTGAAGACAAGATTATTGTTTTTCTATACCTGCTTTTGTTCGATTAAATTAGCAACAGGGAATTCCAGTTCCACTTAACTTAAGTACTTACTTTAATGGATGGATGACCCCATTGTCATTACTCATTATGTCATTTGATTAGCACTTAGCAGCCATTACCTGCCTTTGTAGCTTTGGGAAACAAAAACGACCGACGGAAATATCAACAAAGAAAATGAATAGTTCTATTATTGGTTATTTCGGAATTTAACATGCCTCAGGCAGTAGGTAATTGTGTAAATGTGTATGTATCTCTGTGGGGTACGGATGTAACTGTCGTAACGGAGCATAATGTATTTTTTAAATATAAAGCTTTGTTGCCTCAAGCCAGTTAAAAATTTCACAAAATACCCTTAAAATACATTTTAAAATCTTCTAATGGATCTTTGGATTCAAGTACTAAAGATCTGTTAAAATGTGATCTAGATCCAGATACTAGATCCTAGCAGAGCAAAGTATCTAGATCCAGATCATAGATCCGTTTAGTGGATCTAGATCCTGGATCTAGATCACTTTGATCTAGATCCTACCCAACACTGGTTCTAACATACTACTTTGACATATATTTTCGTATTCGATTTTTGTGTACCGTCAACTGTCTTCCATCTACATTTTTAATTGTACAATTAGGTTCTTGAACACTAACCACTGAATACGGACCCTGGTACCAAGGATCAAATTTGTGTCGTTCCTCAGTGGTTAGTATAACAAGATCACCTGGTTTCAAATTTTCTCGACAAGCATTGGTATTATGAGCAGTCGCACGATCTATTTTAGCTTTTTCTAAGTGCTCTTTCGCTCGCTTATGAGCGTATTGCAACCTATACCGTAATTCTCTATCATAAGCGTCTGTATTGTAAAGAGGGTCTACACGTGATTCGTTTAGTGACTCTGGGATAATGGCATTTCTGCCAAATACCAGCTCGAATGGAGTACAATTATGGTACGTACTCGGTGTTGTGTTATAACAAAATGCATAACATTGTGTCCAAGTGGACCAATCTGATTTTGAATCATTTACATACATACGTAAATATTCATTCAGAACACGGTGGTTTCTTTCACAACCCCCTATCGATTGACTATGATATGCGGTGGATATGCGATGTTCGATCGTGAGTAGTTTAGTTACATGGTCGAATACCTGATTCTTATATTCTGTGCCCATGTCTGTTCGAACTTCTTTCATAGGTCCATAAATAAGAATGAAATTCTTTACTAAATAGTTTGCTACCGTTACTGCCTCTTTATTAGGGATTGATATTATCACTATGTATTTTGTTAATTCACACTGTATTGTTATAGCGTATTGATTCCCATCATTTGATGTTGGTAGTTTCCCAATCGTATCAATACATACGATACCGAATGGATTTTGAGGAATCGGTGTTATAGTCATTGGTTCTGGTTGTTTTAATTTGATTTTATTAATTTGGCATTTGTGACATTTTTTAACAAAAAGCGCTACGTCACGAGACATTTGTTTCCAAAAATAACAGGACTTTAGTTTTTTCAGTAACCGTTTTTGACCGCAATGACCTCCTAGTAGTGGATTATCGTGAAATTGTTCTATAAGTTTCAATTTCTCATTTTTATTTGTTATAAGTTTTCTTTTATTACATAAAACAATAGTTGTTTTTCTAAGGCACTTTTCTCCTACATCCTTAAATGTATTAGTAGAGTATTTTTTAAATATATTATCACCTAGGTTTATTTTAACTTTTTGAAATTTACAATCACCAGCCATACTGTCTAGCTTAAATAATAATTGCTCTAGTGCAGAATCATTATCGTTAGTAATTGAGATTTCGTTTTGTGCGCATAATTTTCTTTTACTCTTGATTGTCATTTTTAATGATGCATCGTTAACTTCGAATTTTACTAATGGCAATTTAAGTATCTCGGAATTGTCTATAACTTCGTAAACTTTAGGTTTTATATAAACGTCATTTTTATTGTTTTTATTCGAATTACCCTTACTTTGCGTTAGTTGATTCGCTGAGGTAGTTGTGTTTGGTTTTGCATTTGACCTAGTTATAGCGAGTATTTGTGTCGCATTGTTGTGCATATTTTTTAAATCGTCTATACTAATCCTAGACAATGCGTCAGCGCAAACACTGTCTTGACCTTTAACATATTGGATTTCAAAATTGTACTCTTCAAGTTCAAGGCGGACTCTCGTTAATTTAGAAGTTGGGTCTTTCATTGAAAATAAATAAATTAAAGGACGATGATCAGTTTTAATGAGAAATTTTGTTCCATAAATGTAGCAACGAAAATATTTGATTGCCCAATGTATTGCGAGTAGTTCTTTTAAAATGATGGGTTTATTAATTTCGCTTTTGTGAATGAGCGTGAAGCGTATGCTATTGGAAGTTCGTGTCCGTTAAAATTTTGAGAGAGAACAACCCCGCAAGCAGTTTGTGAAGCGTCTGTTGTAATTATAAATGGTTTAGAAAAATCTGGATACTGAAGAATTGGAGGGGATAATAAGGAATTTTTTTAGTAAATTGAAAGAATTTTGACATTCATCTGTCCATATAAATTTTGCGTGTTTTCTCGTTAATTTGATTAATGGCAATGTTATTTTTGCGAATAGTGGTATAAATCTGCGAAAATAATTTGTAAATGCAACCAGTCTTTTTACTTCATCCGCGTTTTTCGGGATTGGATATTGTTTAATACTTTGAAATTTTGAATCATCTGGGAGAATCCCTTTATCTGTAATTTTGTGACCTAAATACGTAACTTCGTTTCTGAAAAATTTACATTTTTCCGGATTTAATTTTAAATTAAATTTTCTACACGTTTCAAATACTTTCTGTAAATTTGATAAATGATGTTTTCCAGAGCAACCAATAACGATTAAATCGTCCATATACAAAAATGCTTTTTCAGGAGTGATTCCTGCAAATGCAATTGACATCATTCTTTGAAAACTATTGGGACTCACTGAAAGTCCGAAGGGTAATCTAGTAAATCGGAAGGATCCAGCGTCTACACTAAAAGACATCATATCTCGTGAATTTTCTTCCAGCGGTATTTGATGAAAACCTGATTTTAAGTCAATTACAGAGAACCATTTGGCTCGACCTAACTGATCTAAAATGTCGTCTATACGAGGTAATGGAAATTTGTCGGCGATTAATTTTTTATTTAGTTGTCTGTAGTCGATTACTAAACGCCATTTTTTAATTCCATTTTCTGATTTTTTGGGAACTAGTAAGATTGGACTGTTGTACTGAGACCTTGAGGGTTCTATTATTTCATGTTCTAGCATTTTATTTATTTGTTGATTTATTTCCTGTTTATGCGAATGTGGACTTCGATAATTTTTTATGTACACCGGTTTCTTATCTACTAATTTTAATTCTTGTTTATAGAAATTGTTGATTGATATTTTATCCGATTTTAATACGAAAATATCTGCGAATTTTTGACAAATTTTAACTACTTTATCTTTAACGAGAATTGGAACGGTGTCTAGGTTTAACTGTTTATCTAATTTACTTAACCTATCGTCTTGATCTTTGGTAATATGATATACATGGAAATCATCTAGACTCATTGTGAATATTTCTTAATGTGATTGTATCGGAATTTGTGTTAATAATTTTTACAAGAGGAGAATTACTTGACACAACTGTACGTGCTACAAAAACTCCTGGATATAATTCTTTGTTTACCACTACAGCGCCTTCTTTCAGCTCTTCGAATTTTTGGTAATATCGTATAACTTCAGAACGTGCTGGCACTATCATTACATTATGTGCCTCTGGACTACTATAAATGGGGACAACTACATGTTGATTATGTAGAATTTTCATTGTCATAGTCCAGTTTGAATAATTTAATGTGCATTTGTATTTAGAAATGAAGTCTCTACCTAAAATTGCATCTGTTGGTATAGAAAAATTTTCGTCTACAATATGGAAAGTATGTGAAATTTTGTAATTGTTAACAAAAATGTCTGTTTCAGTAATACCTAATGATTGGATGATGCCTTCAGTAACGCCTTTGATATTGCTAAAATTAGAGGTGTTAATTATTTGATTGTTATTAATTTTTGTACATTTAAAAATTGAAATATCCGCTCCTGTATCTAAAAGAAATGTACATTGTGAACCAGTCATTTTTGTTGGTAGTGTTACGAAATTAGTGAAAGATAATTGACAATTAAAAATATTTACGCAGCGTCCCCCAGTTGTTCCTGCTGGGGGAACTGCTCGTTTCCCGATTCTGATGCTAATGGTCTTACGGTTCGCGTGAAATTTCGGTCGTTATGCCTATTATTTCTAAAATAATTGTTAAATCTAAAATTTCGCCCACGACTTTGTTGCGTATGTGGTGATCTAATATGAGGTTGGTAATTATTGTTTCTGCCTCGGTTGTTATTCCACCTGTTTAACGGTCTATGTCCGCGATTTGAGTTATTTGGCCTACAGAAATTGGTGTTCCGGTTTGTGTAAAAAACGGGTTATTAGTAACTGTCGACTTGGATGATGTTATGTTTGCAAATTTAGTTAATGCTTTCTGTACATTTGAGAAATTTCCAGCTTCCATTATCAACTTGGTTCTATCTGAATTAGCATTTTGCGAGAGTGACCTAATGACATTGTCAGCGGCATATTTACCTGCTACTGGTATTGTTACGCCTTCTGAGATAAATGCTTGTTTTAAGTTTTCTGCTAGAGATTCTATTTCCGCTGTATATGATGTAGCATCTTTGTGACTTTGTTTGCAATTTAAAAGTTTCGCGGTTAAAAGCTGTGAACTTTCACCCCTAATTCCATTTTTTAAAGCATATACAGTTGGTTGTATTGAATTTTCATTCGTCATTAAATCGCGTGCTTTACCTATTAAGCGTGTTTTAACGTAAGCTACGGCAGCGGATCATGACAATAATGCCGTATTGTCATGATCCGCTGAATTTTCACTTAATAATATAAGTGCGTCTACGAATGCGCGTAGTTTTGTCGGGTTTCCGTCAAATTCCTGCGGGAGAATTCTACTAGTTAAGTTAAAAAATTCTATGTTACTTAAAGTCATGTTTTCAATAATTGAATCCTCGTCACTATAATTAATGTCTTCTTCGAGTACTAATGGATTTTGAAATTGACTTCGTACGCTTTTAGTAAAATGATTAAATAACTGTACTAACCGTTCGCCTATTTCTTTTCTAATTTTTTCACTTTTGGGTACTTAACTGCTTAATAATTTGATCTTTTATGCTTATAATGTCTTGCAAATATTGTTCCCAAGTGATTGACATAAAAAAAACTTTTTTTTTCTTAATTTATCTAGCCTATACAATTATTATCTTAAAATTAAACACTGTCACTTACTCATGTTCCTTGCGTTGTTTATGCACCGCACTTGTTGATCGTGCTGTTGCGTCGTCAGTGTTGATTCAAAGTTGCGAATGCACCCTTACTTCTAAACTGCATCTAACCTGGCATTGCTTCTTGCGGCTTCTTCCCGTATTGCATTTTGTCCATACCATCAATAAAATTATTAAAACAACCAGCACTATTATTATTGTATGTAATATATCTTGGGTAGAGCCGAATTTGGTATCTGAGGACTGACCACCGCTGTTACCTGCTTGTGCGATGACCACACTCTTCTTTTGTGGCGGACTGTCCCATAACTTTTGGTATTATTCGTTAGTCTTGTAATCTTCGGATCTCGGTGTATTCTGCTTCGGCAGGGTCGCCATGTAATATTTACCCCAATCGGTGTTTGTTTAAGGTTAGAGTGGTATTAATATTTATTCTCACATGTTTTTGAAACTATTATTTATTGTACACATTAACAATGATGTACTTAACGACAAGAGTATATGTTTACAATCTGTTTATAATCTGTTTTATATCTGTCCTAGTTTTACATAGTTACTTCTATTTATAATAGTGAAAAGTGTGTTGATAAGAATGCATGACTTTACAATTCCTTTAGTACATTGGTCTATTTATATTGAAATAATTGTTATTGCATATTTGCATACTAAGTAATTTAACTAGTTTAACTTTTAGATTTGTTTTACTTATTCTATTGAAATGGAATGAAATTGATTGTTTCGTAATTGCATCACATTGTAACGAGTTTGACTTTTTGATTTATAGTAATCATGTACGAACTGTCAACGTGTGTAGAAATTGTAGTAGTACATTTTGGTATTCTTAGCTTTGTTTTATTGAAAATTTAGGTATATTCAGTTATTATGATGAGCACTAGTTTAGTACTGCTTTAAGATGTATTTGACGCTATTTGGGTGTCCTAGAAACTGTTGTAAAGAAGTCGTATTCACTACTATGGTTATTGCGTTTTTTTTCATTTTTATAAATGTGTTGAAGTTTGAAATTTCGAATATGCTTGTCGCATGATTTAGGTAAAGTTGTTAACGTTTAACCCTTGTGAGAAAATTAGTAAACACAGATTTCATTACAGTAAATTCCGGATAATTATAATGTTAGGTAATTAATACCGTAGTTTAGAGTGGTTTATATCCTATTTTTCGAAGCGTATTTTGATGAAGAGTTCGCAAAACACGCCCTATTTTACTAGTTTTGGTTTTCCGGTGCAGGGAAAAATAATCCTGAATGGCCTTGTTAAAGACTTAAAGAACGTGCCGACTGTAATGTGTATCTAATCGTCAGCTAAGGCAGTGAAATTTTGGGTGTTGTGTGGAGTAAAATTGGTGTATAGCGGCCAGCTACCGTGCCGACCGGAGAAAGCGAGTCTGATACCCGGAGCATGCCTTCACTATTTCTGATTTGGCGTCCCAAAAATGTAAGGTAAACATATTGAATCATTCATTGTTATTTTATTAAATATTATAAATTACGCGTCACCAGTTTATAGTAAAATATATAGTATTGATAAAAGTAACATGTTTATTTGTTATAGACATATTTACGAAATTGGTTAGTCACTTATTCACGTACTTACATCTTGAATTTCTTTTTTTAATGTTGAATGCTGGTGACGTTGTGTTCGCATGGTTTGTGATTATTCCTTTTTAATGTATAATTAAATATTTATATTGAAGTAAAAATATGTGGTCCGCCAATCTTGAGCTCTCGAAAGAATGGACGTTTCTTTTTATTTTGAGGTATTCTAATAGATGTTTGTTAAATTGAATTGCTGAGTTTCTTTTAAGTGCTACATTTCATTTGCAAAGGAACAGTATACCGATGCTTAAAAGCGTTATTTATATGAATGACTATCATAATTTATTTTGAGTATCTGTCAATTAAGATAGGAACGGTGGTAGCTCTGTTTGAATTAGAGCGGAAACTAACTGAAGGTGTAATTTATTAAAACTTAAAAAATTGATTGTGCCGAATAGTAAGAGGTAGATTCTGGTGTATTCGAGCATTACGTTTCAGAATCGAGTCAGGAAACCGCTGGTTGCGACCAGAAAGGCAGGTTCAGGTATTTTTCTCTGTTTTATGGTAGTGCACCTCTTTCGTTTGCCCGGATTAAGACAGAGTGGCGTCCAAAAGCATTATCCGATTGGACTTATCGTATTATCGTAATCACAAAATTTTAATAACATCCACGACCTCATGACGAGCTAGTTAGCCCTTTCAGTTATTTGCCCGTGCGATGTCCTAATGCCGTTTGAGACCGGTAAAAAAAGTTGAATGAGTTTTCATTATCATATAAAATAAAACGCAACTTTACTCTCCGCTTTGTTGTCATAAAAACGGCCTTTTACCATCTCCCTACAAAAATATATGAACCGCTGCCAAACTATGTGTCATAACGTTTTCTCATATGTACACTGTGTTCCAAGAAGTTTTACAAATGGAGAAAAAGTTTATCTTACATTTCACAAAAACATATATATTCTATAAGAATCTCTGCATGACTTGTAGATCCATACTCAGATACAAAATTTTTAAAACATTGGCTGGAATACAGGGGAAATAAGAAATAACGATTTGGACGGAGAGCAGAATACGTTCAAACTGTAGTGCAGGGCAAGCTGTTCATTGAAATTGTGATTAAGTAGCACAAAAATTATGCCATTAAATCTAGGTCCAATTCGTTAATGACCGAAATCCAACCAGTGGCGGAGAATTTTTAGGGGATTAGAAAATTAAGAAAATGTTTCAAATGTTAAAAAGTTACCTAAAGAACAAACTAATACGTTTTTTATATATATATATATATATATATATATATATATATATATATATATATATATATCAGGTGTCCAGTTTAAGATGAAATGCATGGGGATATTGGAAACCGTTAGAGATACGAAGATGGTTAAATGGAGAAAAGTTGCGTCATTATATGCCCAAGAAGTAACCATGGTTACATGTCAAAAATCCTTCCATTTACTAGACACAGGGTGATAACTGAAAATATGCGTTTTCTAAAATCGCTATATCTTGTTTCTTGCAAGAGATACATCCACGATTTTGCAGGATGGGGTAACAGGTAACGAGGATTTCAAAATGATTTTGAAAAATCTAGGCCTACTAGATTTTGAGATAATGCACGCAACTTTCGATTTTCTTATGGACGCCATATTGCATTTTGCATTTTTGAATTCTTCATAAAAATGCTTTTCAACCATATATCATATGTTTATAATCTGCCAATGAGAAAGTGTCAAATTACACAATTAAATTTATATCAAAGCAACCTTGACATATTATGTATTTTAATTAAATGAATTTTAATCTACAAATTAAACTAACTATTGAGAACAATATTATTGATTATTAACATAAATCATAATAATAAAAGTGACAAAAAACAACAAAAAATAAAATTTAATATTATACTGAATTTTACAATTAATTAATCAAATGCTCGAATAAACCTCCATTCTCTTGCAATAATTGAATAGATGGTTGATTGGCAAAGGCCTAGTTTGATATAAATTTAATTGTGTAATTTGACACTTTCTCATTGGCAGATTATAAACATCTGATATATGGTTGAAAAGCATTTTTATGAAGAATTCAAAATGCGAGATGATAAGGAACTCTTGTGATGCAGTGCTAACTCGATGCAGATGGTGTTTGCAGGAGAATGAAGGTTTATTCGAGCATTTGATTAATTAATAGTAAAATTCAGTATAATATTAAATTTTATTTTTTGTTGTTTTTTGTCACTTTTATTATTATGATTTATGTTAATAATCAATAATATTGTTCTCAATAGTTAGTTTAATTTGTAGATTAATTTTCATTTAATTAAAATACATATGTCAAGGTTGCTTTGATATAAATTTAATTGTGTAATTTGACACTTTCTCATTGGCAGATTATAAACATATGATGTATGGTTGAAAAGCATTTTTTATGAAGAATTTAAAAATGCAAAAATCCAATATGGCGTCCATAAGAAAATCGAAAGTTGCGTGCATTATCTCAAAATCTAGCAGGCCTAGATTTTTTTCAAAATCATTTTTGAAATCCTCGTTACCTGTTACCCCCATCCTGCAAAAATCGTGGATGTATCTCTTGCAAGAAACAAGATATAGCGATTTTTAGAAAACGCATATTTTCAGTTATCACCCTGTGTCTAGTAAATGGAAGGGATTTTTTGACATGTAACCATGGTTACTTCTTGGGCATATAATGACGCAACTTTTTCTCCATTTAACCATCTTCGTATCTCTAACGGTTTCCAATATCCCCATGCATTTCATCTTAAACTGGACACCCTGTATATATATATATATATATATATATATATATATATATATATATATATATATATAATTTTTAACTGTGTATGAAAAATCTGGAACATTTGAACTGTGGCAGGATCTGTAACAAACAAAATACACCCACACACAACAAAATTAGAAAGTACCGAACGCGTTCCAATAGTTACGCTATCATCCTTGGTCGACTTAGTGGACTGCTGAGGATAGCGTAACTATTGAAACGCGTCCGTTGTTTTCTAATTTTGTGTGGTACGTGAGTATATTTCGTTTGTTACACTGTATATGTCTACGTTTTGGAAGCTCACCCTTTCTACCTTTATTTATCAAGATAAACTGACTGACAAGATGACATATTTACAGGAGTAGGTTGACTAAACGCTAATATATTTGTATCTGTCTCCGTCTCCATCTCCGTCTCCGTCTCCGTCTCCGTCTCCGTCTCCGTCTCCGTCTCCGTCTCCGTCTCGTCTCCGTCTCTCTCCGTCTCCTGTCTCTGTCTCTCGTCTCTGTCTCTGTCTCTCGTTCTGTCTCTGTCTCTGTCTCGTCTCGTCTCCGTCTCTGTCTCTGTCTCCTGTCTCTGTCTCCTGTCTCGTCTCTGTTCTCGTCTCGTCTCTGTCTCGTCTGTCTCTGTCTCTGTCTCCGTCTCCTGTCTCTGTCTCCGTCTGTCTCTGTCTCTCTGTCTCTGTCTCCTGTCTCCGTCTTCTCCGTTCTTCTCTGTCTCCTGTCTCGTCTCCGTCTCCGTCTCCGTCTCCTGTCTCGTCTCCGTCTCGTCTCTCGTCTCCGTTCGTCTCCGTCTCTCGTCTCCGTCTTCTGTCTCGTCTCGTCGTCCGTCGTCCGTCTCCGTCTCCGTCTCTGTCTCGTCTCCGTCTCTGTCTCGTCTCTGTCTCTGTCTCTGTCTCCGTCTCCGTCTCGTCTCCTGTCTCCGTCTCGTCTCCTGTCTCGTCTCCGTCTCGTCTCCGTCTCCGTCTCCGTCTCTGTCTCTGTCTCGTCTGTCTACGTCTGTGTTCGTCTCTGTGCGTTCCGTTGCTGTTCGTCTCGTATGCTGTGCCTGTGCGTCTGTCGTGTCCGTGCGTTCTGAGTTCGTTCTTGCGTGCGTGCGTGTGTATGCAGATTATGATCCGTATCCTGAAAATGCCGTAAATAGAGCTACTGTTTCGTAGATTAAGTCTTTTGAGTTAATTCTTGTGGCTTTGTGGATAGAGGAGTTATTATATGTAGTTGCTTTTTATGAAATATTTATGAAACAGCCGAATATTAAAATATATAAAATACCAGCAGTTGCCCCATCTGAATGTCTACTATAATCCATCTGACATGCAGATTAGACATCTGACATATGTAATTATTGGTTTTGACAAATTGCCTGTCTCTATTAATATGGTATTACAAAGGAGGTGGCACAATTATACTAAGAAAACGTATTTTGCATATTTTTCATAAATGAATGTGTTTCAATTAATTTCACAATTTACTAATTTAAAAAGAGCAAGTACAATTTCGTTTTATGTAAGTAAAGAAATCAAAGCAGCATGAAGTAGACACTTTTTAAAATTGGTGTGAATACATACCTGTCGTTCCTATGATTATCATACATATTCTTAATATGTTCAAAGGACTGTGCTGGACGGAAAACGCAAGTAGTAAAATTTTTTAAGCAGTGAAATAAATTGACGTGTGTAACCCTCTTTACATTCCAATAATGATACACTTTCAACAGTTTACTTAATGTATAATATATAGCTATTGCAGCGATACAAATTAGAGTTAGTATTACCAACATCGTTGATATGTTACTAAATTATTTTATTTTAATTGTGTAATTCATAAGCGAGTTTCTTAGTTTTACTGTGGAAAAAAACTATTAAGTACTTATCGTTTGTAGTTCAATGTAATTATCATTGACACAATTAAGTATTTTCAAGAATATCATGAATCGCGAATCATACGAATTATTGCATCAACTTCAGAATTTATTGCTACCAAAGTCAGGAATGTACCGAATGAATTGGTAAAAGCATTTTGCAAACAAAAAATTAGGATAAAGTTTTCTCAATTTAAAACTCGAAGAATAAAAGCGCAGAAAAATAAAATTTCCTAAATCAGACTCTGAAAAACAAAAATAATGAGAAAGACAATAACCTAATTCAAATATTATTAAGAACGAGTGGATAAACAAGAATACCATTTTAATCGATGTTAATTTTTTTTTGATTCCCTGCTGATTGTATAGTAATTTAACGGTGCGTAATAAATTCATTGAATCCGGAATTCTGATGAACATGTAGTTGGCCCACAAATTCAGACCAGTTTTAGTTTTTTATAAATTCAAAGTTAAGCACTACCGCGTTCAATAGCTTTATTTACTGCGAAGTTGAAACGGCACGCTTGGTGACGTAGCTGGCGCACTTGAATACTCAGCTTTCATTGGCTGCGAGTTACTGGGCAACCTATAATCTACTAACCTAGAATTGTGTGGGAATTTTATTAATATGATACAAGTACTCTTCAATACAAGTTACTCTTCAATATTACAAAAAAAATTAAACAAAGTGCCTACACTGATTAAACAACAAATTACTTAAGCTTTCAATGTTCGATTTTACATTCATGCTACCATCACATGTTTACCTTACAACCTACATATGGATATGAAGGTATAGAAGGTTATGCCATCGACTTTTTTCTCACTATCGCTAAATCGACTTATTAGCTCATTTTACAACTTTTGGTCAAGTTTCGCCAAGATCGGCCATCATGTCTTGATGTCTCTGTGTGTGTGTGTGTGTGTGTGTGAAGATATGTGCGTGTGTGGATGTATGTTAGCATCCACGATAACTCCAGAACGAAAATATCTAGGTACTTAAAATTTTGTATTTAAGCTTGTTTTCATATGGCTTAGAGCTTTTTGGGTGATATCCAGCGGCGAAGAGGGATGGTTTATTAGGGGTAGTTTTTGGATTTATCAAACATTTCTGTATTTATGTCAGTGAATCTCTACCTGACATGAAGTTTTGAACGTCATGCTGACAGAGATTATTGTTTATTATTTCATTTTTTTAGTTTAAGTTAGCATCTAGATGTCTATTAACCTCTGTCTGTCATGAAGTTTTAGACCTCCGTTTGACATGGATTATTGTTTTTGCGTTTACAATGTTGCCTATTTTCGTAATGAACTTATTGTAAAGAAGGTTGCATAATTATCCTTAAAAAAATGTTATTAAACTTGTTTCGTTTCTTTTAATTTCCATTTTGTAGCTTGGAAGGTCGTGTGGTTTTCCACACCAGATATTTTTTTTTAAATTTGAAACTTCGAAAATACTCACCTCTACTTGAAATATTGTTCTTTGTGCAAAATTTTAGTGTTAAAAAAATCTCTACAGTATCACTCCTTTCCTTATATAGATTCAGACACCCATCTTCCAAAAGGTCATCATAGCTATCCTGCCAAAAACCAAACATGCCTATCCCTGAGGAGCTTCTATCGCGCGTCTTTCCGCTCACAATGTATGAAACGGCCCTAAAGCAAAATTTGGGGCTCTATCTTAAAATTTTTACAAAAATGTGCGTGGGCGTGTGGTTGAGCGTGTGCGTGTGCGTGTGCGCGTGCGTGTGCGTGGATGTATGTTAGTATCCACGATAACTCCAGAACAAAAATACCCACGTACTTAAAATTTTGTATTTAAGCTTGTTTTCATTTGGCTTAGAGCTGATTGGATTTTGGGATAAATCCAGCGGCGGAGAGGGGCGTTTATTAGTGGCAGTTTTTTGTTTTATCAAATATTTCTAAAACAGCTGCATGTTTCAAAGATACATAAATACCTAGATATAGACCTTACATGTCGATTAGTTATATTCTATGCAATTTTTTGATATGACGCGTAATTTAGCTGAAAAAATGTTCTAAAGTGGAATTTAGTGTTAGTTACATTTTTTTCATTATCTGAATAACGATGAATTGTATAAGAAAAAGTGTAGACGTATTTTTTAAAGAAAATTTCATTTTACATAAATTTTCTTTATAGTTTTTTAATGTAAAGCGAAATAAATGCAAAAAATAAAACGATTGAAAATTCTGAAACTGTTATAGATACTTTTGTAGAATCGGGCGGCCTTGGAATTTTTTTTTTTTCGTTAACATCTATTTATGTCTATGAAAGATTTAAACGTCACTGTGACATAGATTATTGCTTTTGGTTTGACAATGTTACCTGTTTTCGTTATGAACGTGTAAAAAAGAGGTTGCATAGTTATCCTAAGAAATTGAAATTAAAATTATTTCATCTCTTTTAATTTAAGTTAGCATCTAGATGTCTGTTAACCATTGTCTGTCATGAAGTTTTAAATGTCTGTTTGACATAGATTATTGTGTTTGTGTTTACAATGTTGCCTATTTTCGTAATGAACTTCTTATAAAAGAGGTTGCACAATTATCCTTGAAAAAATGTTATTAAAATTATTTCATTTCTTTTAATTTCCATTTTGTAGGTTGCAAGGTCGTGTGGTGTTCCATACCAGATATTTATACTTAATTTAAATATGCTTTTAGATAATATTCCTTAGAGATAATTCCAGTGGCATTCATTATAACAGTATGTTGCATATCGTCTTATACAATATTTTTCCTTGAGGGAAAATTCAAAATTTAAGCTAACTTTTACCTTTGTTACTATGTTTGATCTTAATTGTAATTGATGAACCCTAAAAGTAAACAATTGGTGTTGGGAGAGCTAACGGGACCATTATCGTTATTTTTGTTACCCTTAAATTGAATAAAAAAAGAAGGAATCTGGTTGAAACATGACGTGATTGAAGGGTATGTAAGTGAAAAATGTATGTGTATACATTTAGATACCCATACAGTAGGTATACACTCTATTATTTATATCTTTCTTGCCTCTGTCTACTTCTGACTTCCTTACGTGTCGGGGTAGTAGACAAATAACTGTCCGGTAATTGGACGATACCGTTAGTAGGGAATGCTACATCGTCCGGGACATGATTTGACCAGTAACCGGTCTGCACGCTATGGTATTACTCAGGAGAACAATACAATTGCCTCGGATCGACCTGGCTACAAGGGCGGTCAAGGTCGAAACAGACAGGCCCCGTTGCTAACGATTGTGCAAGGAATGAGTGGCGAGTAGGTACGTGGAGTGTTAGAGGTATGCATGGTAAATAATTTGAAATTGCGAATATAATGTACGAAAGACACCTTGATATTCTGTGTGTATCGGAGACAAAGCGCAAAGGAAAGGATGCTATGGAGATGGAGGATGGCAGCCTAGCACTATGGTCAGGAGTTGAAACTGAAGTGCATGGAGCAAAAGGGGTTGGGGTGATCGTAGGTGAAAGAGCGAGAAGATGTGTTAAACAGTACGAACTGGTATCTCCCCGGGTAATATGGATTAGAATGAAAGTGGAGTTTCGAAGATTTTTTCTTATTGCATACTATGCACCTATGAATGGAGAAAGAGTTCACGAGCGTGAGAACTTCTGGAATGAAGTAGAGGACGTGTTTAACGTATATAAACCAAGCGAAAGAGTGATGATAGTGGGGGATATGAACGTATGGGTAATGTACAGAGAGAACATGCTAAACGCGTTCTAGGAAAGCTCGGGACCAAAGAGTTAATGACAATGGCGAACGCCTGGTGAACATCTGTGTGAAGAGAAGACTGTTTGTATCCAATACGTGGATTAAACATCAAAATTGTATATGTATACATGGCAAAGAGGTGAATCTAAAAGTATGATAGACTTGATAGTGCATGATGAACGGCTTAGAAACCTGGTGAAAGACACAAAACTAATGCGCGGATCGTAGTGTAGATCGGACCACTTTTTGGTTATATCGGGAGTATGTTTAGGGCAAAAATGGATCTGGATAAAGGAAAGCACACGTAGTGCGAATGTGCAGAACTAGGGTAGACAAACTAGTGGATAATGGTGCGAGAACGAAATACGCAGATGCTGTGAGTAAAGAGTTGAATGTGAATGAAGCAGTGTGGAAAGAACAAATATAAGACACTGACGCTGAAAGTGCATGGATAAGCTTGAAAAACTATTTTATCAATTGTGCCGTGCGGATATGTGGAAGGACGACTGTACGTGGACAGAAAAAATGTGCTTGGTGGAATGAGTCGGTAAAAATGGCAGTATGTAAGAAGAAAGATGCGTACATGGTAATAATTGCTGCAAAAAATGAGATTGAGGAAAAGCGATTGTAGGATGTGTACAGATTAAGAAACAAAGGAGAGAAGGAGCACTGGAAATAAGTAAAGAGGAAGTGATGGCTATGAAAGGTCAGAAAATGCAGATGATATTGAGGAAACAAAAACTCTTTTGGAAATGGGTCAAAAATACAAAACGTGGCCCAAAACAGAACGTTGCAGGAGTGATTAATACGAGCAACGAAATAGTATGGGACGATTGTGAAGTGAGGAAATGTTGGCAAGAATATTTCAGAAAGCTGTACAGTAGTGAAAAATAAGACAGAAGGGTTAAATAAAGAGAATGTAGAAGGAATGGAGAATGAAGCTGATGATATTGTGATACATGAGGTAGAGAAAACGGTAGCGAGTTCAAAACGGCAAGAAGCTGGCGTAGATGAAATCACTGGTGAAATGAAATAATATGGGGGTGCAAATCTTATACGAAGATTGTGTGTATTATTCAATGTATGCCTTATGTGTGGAAAAGTGCCGAGGGATTGGAAGAGCGCAATCATTGTACCACTATATAACGGTAAGGGGAACAAGAGTAATTGCAAGAACTACAGAGGAATAACTTTGCTCAACGTGCCTGGTAAAGTATTTGAAAGAATTCTGATTGATAGAGTACGAGAAACTACACAAGCTAAGATTTGATATGTGCAGGATGGCTTCATAACAGGGAGATGATGTGTCGATCAGATGGTTGCTCTCCCGCAGGTGATCGAAAAGTGTTTAAGGGTAAAAAGGAAGCTGTACTGTGCGTTTGTACATCTGGAGAAAGCATACGACTGAGTGAATAGGGAGAAGCTGTGGGAAATATTAAATGAATATGGCGTAAATAAAAGTCTAATAAGTGGAATGGTGGTCAGGCATGTGTTAGGGTGAGAGGAGGTATGAGTGAATACTTTAAAATTGAGCAAGGAATGCACAAGGCTGTGTGATGTCACCGTGGTTGATCAATGTATACATGGATGTACCGATACAAACGGTGTAATAGTTGTTGACGTAAATGTACGACTTCTGGTGTATACAGATGGCACAGTCTTATTAAGTGACAGTGCGGATAAGCTACAAACCGCTCTGAGGAAGTTTCATATAGTCTCTGAGAGCGTGGACCTAAAGGTAAACGTGAACCAAACTAAGATTGTAGTGTTCAATTGGGAAGGTGGAAAGGGGAGTAGAGTGTTTACTCTGCAAGACGAAATTGTGGAGCAAGTGGACGAGCTGGTATCTGGGTAGAATGTTTACTGCAGATGGTACAATGCAGGAGGTATTTGACGAAGGGTCAATGCTGGAAGCAAAGTGATTGGAAGTATGTGGACGATAACGAGAAACAAAGATGTCCCATCAGAACTGTATAGAAGTGAGACATGACTATGTCAAAAAAAGCACGAAAGAAAAATGAATGCCGCGGGTATGAGATTCCTGAGAAGCGCATGTGGTAAAACGAGAAGAGCCAAGATAAAGAATGAATGCATAATGACGGAGTGTGGCGAGGAAAAGACGATGATGGATAGATATAAAAGTAGTACATTACGTTGATTTGGTCACATTGAGAGAATGAACAGCGCAACATTGACGAAGAAAATATATGTGGGTGTGGTTAGAGGAAAGTCCTGGTCTTGTAGGCCGCTGAATATAGTAGAATGCATTATAAAGGAATTAAAGATAAGGAGTTTTAAAAATAAAAGGTATGTCAGTAACAATGTATGAACCTTGCAGAAGCTAGGGAGGTATGCGAAGATAGGAAGGCATGGAGAAATATTGTGAATAAAAAATAAATAAGAGGCAGGGATTGCTTTGCCTACCCCGCAAGGGAATGACGTGAAGGTTAAGTTAAGTTAAGGAGTTATCATTTACACAACACTTACATTATGCACACGAATTTTCTCTCAAAGACAATCATAATGTATCAAAAACGAATCCTACGCACAACACAACTCTGTATATACCCAGTGTGTCTAAATAATCTCACAACCAATATCTTTGACCTAAAATGATTGTTAACCTTTTTAAATAAATAATAATTAATAGCTTTCTTTATTTTCATTATTTTTGAGTTCTCGTTTTTGGTTATCTAACTGATTAATTAAGAACTCTGAGTCAGCTGTAAGAAGTTAGCCAAAAAAAGTACACAATGATAAGTTTATGACCTAGTGAATTAAAAAATAAACATTCTTGAGAGATCTCATTACCACTTAGGCTTGTGTGTGAACATGTCATGTTAAAGAGAATTTAAAGAAGAATCTTTTTAATTTATTCATTTTCTCACTCATATGAGATGTGAAAAATATAGTTCTTTTCTTCGTTATATCCACGTTTAGTAAACAATTGAAAAATCATAAGTGTGCATAAGTAACCTTCTCCTTAGGAATGTAATCAAGCTCTTTTGTGTAATCTCAACATCAGTAAATATTAGGCACATAATAGGTGCATAGACTATTTAGCAGTTATAGGTTATATTATCTGTTTTTGATAATCTCAAGACTAAAATGACTAGTGGACTGTAAATAGGCAAAATAAACAAATGAATTAATTGTACCATCAAAATCATTCCATAAAAGAGTAACTGGTGCTAAACATTAATGAGTGTTTTACTTGTGCCTGCTGGATACAAAACCTTTTTAAATATCAACACGTGATGTCGCGTTTTGCTCTTTTGAGCAGTACATTACATTGTACTTCTGCTTGGGTCTTCCTACTAAGTATCATCATACCTCTTATATCACGATAGACGGTTCAAGTAAAGTTATCAATTCATCTTAATTAAATTAAATTTGAAAACGAATATCAGCATACACTACTAATATATATAGTATATATATATATATATATATATATATATATATATATTATATATATATATATATTATTCGTTTATAAATAGGTGTAATAGAGATAGAGTTTTATCGAGTTCAAAATGAGACAGTATGCAAGTTCAAATAAAGTTGAAGAAGTTATACAACTTGTTATGAAACTATAGTATACGAATATTCATAAAAGCATTGACCTATGGTAGATATTAAAAGGTCAATCACGTCATATTAGTGTTTAAAGGTAAAAAGAAAGTTGATATATAAATCAATATGATTACAATTAACACATAACAGATATTGATTACATGAAGTACAATAATTTAGTGTAGAATATGCATAATAATTTGTACAATGCATAAAATACTCGGAACTATAAAAGGGTTATGGTACGAAGAAGTTATGTGGTAGATCAAAGACTAGTTTAAAAGTACTTAGAGTTAAAGTGCCTTGAAACATATCCAAGAACATGAACAACACATGTGCAATGTGAAATTACATATAAATATCAATTTGTGTACAAAACTTACAAAATAACTTAACATTTATGTAAGTGAAAGTACAAAATTAGAAACTTGTACAGATAAACAGTGATTTGTTAGAGACATATATAGAATAGTTAGTAAACATTACAAGTGATATAAACGTTTAAAACGCAAAGTTAAATTAATTATGTAGTTGTAAAGAACCAGCGTCCTTTACGTATGCTTTTAGAATAAATTATTTGCGGACCATCCTATATTTAAGATTTCAAAAGTTTACGCGATATTGCACAACGAATAATTTATTCATCACCGCTGACGTGTATTTCTAAAACCGTAAGTTTTTGCACGTCAGAACGATTACAACCAATCGTATAACGGCATCCCGCACGGTAGCCGCGAAGCCGCCCACAGATACACCTTTATAAACCCGACGGCGTGAAGAAGGATGAATCTAGTCGATTAGTAGCCGATACCAGAAGCCGCCGCACCGTTTGCTTGTGTAGCACCGACCTTATTCACCGTCGAAGAGTCCATCGCGATCGTGCGATAACGCGCACCACCTCGCACCGGGCAACCTAAAGTTTAATCTGTACTGCCATTGATAGACACGTAAGTTCTAAAGTTATAAAATCTGACAATTACAATCAAACACTACAGATCGTAAATAATCCGGGCTGAGTCTTCAGGAGTTATACAACACTAACACCTAGAGTCACGCAGGGTAGATCCCGACGTAACTCCAAAACCACACTAACACCTAGAGTCACGCAGGGTAACCCCGACGTAACTTGCAACAATTGAGGGTGAAGGGTTGTTACAGGGCTGTAAAGACCTACGACCTTTCTCTTAGTATCCAGTTAAGACAGGCCTCGCCTGGTCCAGGGCATTAAAGATCCCCTCGAAACTCATACATACAATACATACAGACAAACACAATAACCTACACGGTGTCTTTGATCGCAGGAGATGAAATCGGTTGTATAAATTTGTAGTCAATATAACCATCGCAAACACCTGGGCGATATCGATTGTAAATAAATTAGATAGTAGATTATTCTATATTTACGTAAACCTATTAAAGTATTTTAATTTTGTAATACCAAGTATTTTGTTTCCTGAAATGTAGAAATTAAATAAGAAATCCGTAATTTTCCGTTAGATAAATAATCTAATTTCAAAACCGGTTATAATTAAAGAAAGACAGTCCGAGATCTCGCATTTGCATACGCGCATTTCGCGTGTATTATTTCCGGAGTCCGACATACTCCTTCAGCGCCCAGCGTTACTGAAGTGTAGATAGTTATGCCTCGTATAGACCGAGAACGATATCAATTTTCCGTCCGAGGTCGTTAAGGCGCCGATAAACAAAACAAATCAACGGTACCAGCTTCGTAAATACAGGACCGTAACCTAAATTTTACCTCTTAGTAAAATAGATTAAAATAATATCTCTGTTCATAGACACGACCGCAAATAAATAGCCGCCAACCAGGAAACAAGTGTGAGGAGCCGACCAAGAAAAATACATTTGGTTGTAATTAATAACAGTTTTTTATTGTTAAATTTATTTAATATACGTTTTAAAACGCTTTAAGGTATTTAAAGGTAAGTGTTTATCCAGTAAGACGAACCACACCCCGTTTATAAATTAAAATATAAACACGATTGAGCAAAACCGAGGCAAAATAAAACCGCGTTGGGTTACCAAACCAGAAAGGCACGTTAATCATTACCTTAATAGGGTGATACATATTGCACCTAAACGTGGGGCTCGAAAACACTGAACACCTTAAATAATTTTCCGTTTACAGATTCCAAAAGGACCGTAGAAGTACCAGTAATCACAATTTTTGTTTTAGAGACACTAATCTGTCTGTTACAGGATGAGTATACCGAGGGACTCTGAAGATACTGACACCAGAGTGGGATGGTTTACCATCTCAAGAAGGATAATTAAACAAAGGTTAGGAAATATAAACTAGAGACAGGGAGATGCACTTCGCCAGGATAATAAAAATACGCAGGAGAAGGACAAGTCCCACTAAAAGAAATACTAACATTAGCCGCTCCGATACCATCACCACCAGCTGGGGAACACCTAGACATTACCGGAACCAAGGAATATTTGCGATAGAATACGCAAATGGGGTGTGAAATACGACATCAACCCGTTTCTTTCTTGGAAAGAGTAGAGGAATTACAAACCTGCTACAACATCACCGACCTGATCTATTACTCGCCCTTCCGGAATTATTAAAGGAAAGCACCCTGTATGGTAAGAAACCATCAACAATCCTGGACGACCTGGAAAGATTTCGGTCAGTTTTAAAATAAATTTTACCACCGCGACGTCAATTTCAACTAGAGGAGGAAATCCAAAAGACTGCAAAACCCAGAAAAAGCCATCGTTTGGTCCTGATAATTCGACGCCATGGAAACATGTCGGAGAAGAACATTACAACGTATGTATGACAACCTGAGGGTGGAATATAAATATTACATCCCCAGAGAGATTTCAAAGACCTGAGAACTTTCGAGTTGGAAATTCGAAATTACCTCCGCGACGCACTCGCCGTCTGTCCAAACCGCCAGAAGGTACACTTTGTGGTCTAACACCAGCGCCTGACACACCAGCACACCGTCCCCGTGAAATCAACACCACTAAAATTCCAACACCTATCACCCCAAATGACCGCTACCGTCTGCTGGAGATGTGGAAGAACCACACTTAAAAGAGGGTGAGAACCGTTTAAAGTTTTGCTCGAGATGCAGCAAAGGGCGTATTATCCCGCGATGCCCCTGTCCGCGGTCGGAAAAAGACGCCGGTGGGACACCAGGAACTTTTACTACCCCGGCTCTGAAAAAACCCCAGGAGTGGACCAGGCTACAAAGTAGCGCAGTTTAGAAAAAACCAGATAGAAGATTGATAATTTGGTTAAAGGACTATGAAATAAAGGACCTGTCTCCACTAGATGGAGGAAACTAAAGAGATAAGTCCGTGGTATCAATATTAATCCAAGTCCGAGAACACCCTGATCAATAAAGATATAAAATAGATGAAGGTCAACTATTTAAATCATTTATGGCCCCGAAAAGAGATGGCCATCCCTTTATTACCACTAGAGAAACGGAGATATCCTAAGAATGAATGTCCCCACCCAGGACATCTAAAAAAACGTGCCCATATACCGCAATTACTACTGGCCCACCTAAAATCGGACGTTTAAAATCTAAAAGCGTGGAAGTTGTCAGACTTAAAAAGTAAAAAGCCGCAAGGAGAAATGTACTTTACGGACCTGGACATCCGTGGAACAAAAGTACAGTTATCGGACTGCCGTTCAAAGAAAGGATATAACTGTTAGTTTTTCAAGACCGGTTAACTAAGTGGGTCGAACTTAAACCACTGTAACGCTACCAGTCCGCCGATTATCCAAGCGTTAAAAAGTAATATATCGCTTTGGAACTGACACCTGATTCCACAACGCAATCGTGGATAAACCAGACCGGGCAACCTAAATTTAATCCTGTTCCATTGATAGACACGTAAGTTGTAAAGTTATAAAATCTGACAAACAATCAAACACTAAATCGTTAACCCAGTCTCCAGGAGTTATACAAAGTAATAACACCTAGAGTCACGCAGGGTAGATCCCGACGTAACTCGCAAATACCAACACCTTTAGAGTCACGCATAAACGTAACCAACAATTGATGAATTGTTCAGGGTAAAGATACGACCTTTCTCTTAGTCCATCCGGTTAAGACAGGCCCGCCTGGTCTTAGGGCATTACTAAGATCCCTGAAACTATAAAATAATACAGACAAACTAAACACGGTGTCTTTGATCGCAAGAGTAAAATCTTGTATAAATTTGTAGTCAATATAACCATCGCAAACACCTGGTGCGATATCGATTGTAAATAAATTAATAGTACGCAGATTATTCTATATTTACGTAAACCATTAAATATTTTAATATTTGAATAAAGTATTTTTTTCCGTGATTGAATGTAGATAATTAGACTTAGTATAAAATTAATTTTCCGTTAATAAATAATCTAATTGTTAATAACCGGTTTAATTAAAGAAAGACAGTACCGAGATTTTTATACGCGCATTTTGTATTAATGTTGTTCAGCGCTAGCGTTATGTCCTCTTAGTGGAGTTGATCGGCCTATTTCCACAGTTTATGTCCTCTTAGTGGAGTTGATCGGCCTATTTCCACAGTTTATGTCCTCTTAGTGGAGTTGATCGGCCTATTTCCACAGTTTATGTCCTCTTAGTGGAGTTGATCGGCCTATTTCCACAGTTTATGTCCTCTTAGTGGAGTTGATCGGCCTATTTCCACAGTTTATGTCCTCTTAGTGGAGTTGATCGGCCTATTTCCACAGTTTATGTCCTCTTAGTGGAGTTGATCGGCCTATTTCCACAGTTTATGAACTCTTAGTGGAGTTGATCGGCCTATTTCCACAGTTTATGTCCTCTTAGTGGAGTTGATCGACCTATTTCCACTGTTTATGTCCTCTTAGTGGAGTTGATCGGCCTATTACCACAGTTCCTCTTAGTGGAGTTGATCGGCCTATTTCACAGTTTCAGTGTTGATCGGCTATTTCAGTCACAAACTGTGAAATAGGCCGATCAACTCATTAAGAGGAAACATAAACTGTGGAAATAGGCCGATCAACTCCACTATTAAGGAGTGTGCTTCACCCCTCGCTGGACCGGCACCGATCATAAAACCTTTTTTTAAAAAACGCACTCAACCACGGCGATGTCGCGTTGTTGCGGTCTTTTTGAGTAGTGCATTACATTCGCACTCTCTGCTTGGGTCTTCCTACTAAGTATCATCATACCTCTTATATCACGATAGACGGTTCAAGTAAAGGTGTGATCAATTCATCTTAATTAAATTAAATTTGAAAACGAATATCAGCATACAACTACTATATATATATATATATATATATATATATATATATATATATATATATATTGCGATGGTTATAAATAGGTGTAATAGAGGGGATAGAGTTTTATCGAGTTCAAATATGAGGTAGTATGCAAGTTCAAATAAAGTTGAAGAAGCTATACAATTTGTTATGGGGAAACTATAGCGTACGAATATAAACAGATGGTTTTTATACAACAAAACAGGTTTTATGGGGTTTGCACAATGATGTTGTAATCATAAAAGCATTGAGCTAGGGCAGTAGCATGTTAAAAAGGTCAACACGATACATATTAGTGTGTTAAAGGTAAATAAGAAAGTTCATATATAAATCAATATGATTAAGCAATTAAGCACATAACAGATATTGATTACATGAAGTACAATAATCCTAACGTGTAGAATATGCATAATAATTTGTACAATGCATAAAATACTCCGCGAACTATAAAAAGGGTTATAGTACGAAGAAGTTATGTTGGTAGATCATAGACTAAGTGTTTAAAAAGTACTTAAGAAGTTAAAGTGCCTTAGAAACATATCCAAGAACATGAACAACACATGTGCAATGTAAAATTAACAATATAAATACAATTTGTGTACAAAAACTCACAAAATAAGTTAACATTATGAAAGTATGAAAGTACAAGATTAGAAACTGTGGTACAGATAAACAGTGATTGTGTTAGAGACATATATAGGAACAAGTTAGGTAAACATTAAAAGTGATATAAACGTTTAAAACGCAAAGTTAAATTAAATTATATAGTTAGGTTAAGTACAAAATTTAAGAATTTTACAAATTTGTAGCTTATTAGGACAAGATAAGTTCAGAATGAATTATAAAAGCATATAATAATAGGTTTCCCTTATTCTTATAAAGAAATTAACATTAAATATGTAATTTACGCATAAATTTAGAAAAGTTGGGTTAAGTACCTAAAATTAAAGTATTAAAGTAGAAAACTATGTAAAATGTTTTTAAATAAGTGTATTATTATACAGTTTTTTTATGCAGAAGCTGAATATGTCATCAGTTTAGCTGTAAAATATAACATTTGTTAGATATTGGTAATTTTAGCTATGAAATTGTCGATAGCTAAACTGATGTAGCAAATTATAGCATGTGAGGTGTTTATTTATGCAGAATTTTGCCCTGAGTTCAAAAATGTATTTAAAAAGCAAATCCGAATTGAATTGGAGAAGTTATGTTTTAGTTAAATTAATTTTTTGGTTTAGACCAGTCGAATGCAAGGATCTTTTGTATGTAATGTTAAAAAAAATTGAAATCTTTGGTATCCATGAGAAGTTATAAAAGGAATTGCTCCTAATTTCTCACTCTCTTTTTTATTCTTTTAATCTTTTTGTGGCTAACAAGTCATAGTGCTAATAGTGCATTTTTAACATGTAAGTTAAAATTTTCGTAAATATTATCGGAAGTGAACCGCCATTAACTTAGAGTCTGAGATTTCAGAAACAATCGATATAACAAATAACAATTTTTAAAACTAAGGCTACCGGTTATAATTTTCGACACTGTTGTTTTGTTTCATTTCGAAATCTTGTTCAACATCGGTTGATGTGCATTTTTTTTTTAAATAAAATTCTTCTGTTATTTTTGGATGTGATGTTTATTTTTCTCAAAAGTGATTGAGCTTATAAAATAATTTTAACTTCAAATTGGTATGTAAACTAAAAGTGTTAGCAATTATAAAATTTTATGAAAGAATAAATTACAAGATTAATCCGGAAAATTAGTGAATATTTAAATCAATAGTTAAATAAGTATTCAATTAAGATAAAAGTTCAATTATAAAAGTAAATGAGCATCTTACCCAAGTGCAACGTACCATTTTCAACAGGAAGGCAGTAACATCGTTAGATAGAATGAAGTTTACATCCAATGTTAACATGGAACAAGTTTAAGGTGACCATTTAAATGATTTCACGTTAATATTTCATTTTATAATTAACAGGTTAAATGTATTATTTCTATTTGCCAACAAAATTCAATTGAACTCTATCCCCAAGTACAACTTATTAAATTAAATATATAATTATCAAGCCAATTATACATAAATATATATATATATATATATATATATATATATATATATAAAATTGGTTTAGTGAACGAACAAGTTCAATTTATTAATCATTAATTGTATTTTATTTAAAATTAACTTTTAAAGTACATACAGTAAAAGATTAACTCGAGTGGGACAAAAGTTCATTCTGTGTAATAATTATAATACATCGTAACTAGGGAAGTACATACAGTTCAAGTTTGAATCGATTGTGACTTGCCTCTCGATAGCTCAGATGGAAGTGCATCTAAAGTGGAGGTCGTGGGTTCAAGTCCCACTCGAGTTAATCTTTACTGTATGTACTTTAAAAGTTAATTTTAAATAAATACAATTAATATATATATATATATATATATATATATATATATATATATATATATATATATATATATATATATATATATACAGTGAATTCTTATTAACTTTTTAACTTTTTAATTAATTATAAGTTGATCCAACGTATCGCCGACCGAAAATAGTTAATATTTTTCCGAGATTAAATGAGTTATTAAATTAAAGTTACTAATAAGAAATAAAATCAAAACAAATATAATGATTTATATTATATGAGTAAAAAAAAATACCCAAAGTTATAACTAATTCAAATTACTAAACTGTAACATTATTGATACATATCCGCAACTATTGATTAGGAAGAGGACAACACTTGACTACTGGACGGGTTAAGGTTCTTTTGGAGTTATATACCGGCACAACTCGATTAACTCTATCTCTACTTGGAAATAGTTTAGAAACGCTACCTATTTGCCACTGCGTGGGTGGACGAGTTACATTTTTAATAGGGCGAGGGTGTCTACCTCAATTTCAGGTATAGAGGCAGACCAGTTGATACGCTGCTGCAAAGTATGCAAGTACTCTAACTGCCAACGCTTCCAGAAATCCTGGTGCAAATGTTGAAGTAGTTACCATCTCGAGATAGCTTTAAATACGTTAGATCCGGATAAAATAGAGTCGACAGGGGTTGTAAGGTTAAGAAATGACCCGGAGTTAAAACCGACAAATCGTTAGGATCTGTGCTTAAAGCGCATAGAGGGCGGGAATTCAAAAGGGCCTCATTTGAGCAAAAACTGTATAAAATTCTTCCCAAGTAAGAATTTGACCTCCAACAATACCATTTAGATTGGTTTTTGTAGATTTAATTCCGCTTTCCCAAAGTACACCAAAATGTGGAGCATAACGTGGATTACATTTCCATTTTATATTTTCTGATTCTGCAGCTAGTTTCATATAATTACAAAGAATTTTATTTGCACCTACAGAATTTGTGCTGCATTCACTAAATAAATTAGTACAGCGACCACGCAGAATAAAGCGTCTCAATGCAGCTAGGAATGCTTCACTGGACAAATCAGATTCCAATTCTAAGTGAATGGCTTTACTGATATAACAGATAAATAAACATATGTTGCTTTGTAAGTTTTAGAACCTCGTAATTTACCCAACCTAATAGTAAAGGGGTCACCATAGTCAACACCAACATAGTGAAACGGCTTGACCTGATTAATGCGTGTTGAGGGTAAATTACCCATGAGGGGTTGATTAAATTTTGGTTGACAATGCCAACAAGTAAGGCAACGAAAAAGACATTGTCGAATAACACGTTTGGTAGATAATATCCAAAAATTTTGAGATAAAAGGTAATGCATTGTTCGTAAACCAGGGAGTAAGTATTTAGAGTGACAATCATCGATTATTAGTTTAATTAGTCTGGTGTTTGATGGTAATAAAAAGGCGTGTTTTTGATGATAAGTTAGGTGAGAATGAGTTAACCTACCGCCGACCCTTAGCAAACCCTGCTCATCTAAAAACGGATTCAGGCCACAAAAAGCTTTAGAGGTTAGTTTAGTATTTTTGAGACTAACAATTTCATAATTAAAATGTGAAAGTTGTACTCCTTTGATTAATAATAAAAGTGAATTATGTAACTCGATTTCAGTAAATTATCCCGAAATTTTATCAAACAGGTGGTGCAGATTATATAAATATCTCCGACAGCAAGAAATTATGCGTTTTACTTTTACAAGGGAAGCATACTTCTCCATTAAAATATCTAAATTATTAAATTCAAGTAAAATTTTATTTAATGTTCTTCTACACATTCTAAATATTTTTCTTTATTTAATGACAGTTTCGGTGAGGCATGTTCACCTCCATAAAGAAAAGTCGGACCCGTCCACCAAAGTGGACGATCATGAAGTTCAGATGCAAAAAGACCCTTAGATCCACAATCGACAGGATTGTTATCCATGCTCACATGACGCCAACAAGAGGGTGAGACATTATCTTGTACATGATTAACACGATTACTCACGAAGGTTTTTCATCTATGCGGAGAAGATTTTATCCAGGACAACACAACTGTAGAGTCCGACCATGCAAACATATTATTGAATGAAATCATATTTCTGTAAGTGTTAATTACAAATACCATTAAATTACTAAGAAGGACAGCAGCACATAATTCTAAGCGTGGAATTGATAATTCTTCAAAGGGGTTACTTTAGATTTTGCAAAAATGAAAAATAATTTAATTTTGCCACTTTGGTTAACGACTCGTATATAAGTTACCTAATTCTGAAGCATCACAGGAACTGTGAAGCTCACAAGTGTTAAAATTATTAAATGAAATAAGACGACTTATTTTTACATTTGATATTAAAGATAGCTCGAATAAATATTTATTCCAAGTAGCTGGCATCTCGTCCCAATTTAAACCCAAAGACCATAACGTTTGCATTGTACGTTTAGCTATCAATGTTGAAGATGATAGGAATACTAACGGATCGAAAATTTTTGCTAATTGTGATAAAATTGATCTTTTAGTGCATTCTCTCGTAAGAGGCAACACCTTGTATATGAACAAATCGGAAGTTTGTTGCCAATGTAGGTTTAGTATTTATTTTAAATGAATTGTCTGTATCAAAGGACAAGATTTCACAATGAGAAGCAGGAACTGTAGATAATAATGTTTTACAAATACTAGTCCATTTTCGTAGTTGAAATCAGCCTTTATTTAGCAAAGAAATTAATTCCTTTTGTAAAGATAATGCATCTTCAGTGCAGGCTGCTCCTGTTACACAAACATCAGAAAGCAGTATTTTACAACCTTTTGGATAAGCATCACTTTCATCATGTGCCAATTGATTAAGGGTTCTTAATGCAAAAAATGGAGCTGAGGAAACACCATATGTTAAAGTTTTTAATCGAAATTCTTGTATAGAATCCGACTAATTAAAACGTCATAAAACACGCTAAAAATTACAATCATCAGAGTTTATCCATATTTGCCGATACATTTGTTTAATGTCCGCTGTAAACACAATAGGATGCAAACAAAAATGATATAGAATAGTACAAATATCCTTTTGCAATTTAGGACCAATCAACAGATGATCAATCAGAGATTTTCCTTTCACTGTCTGTGCAGGGGCATCAAATACTACTCGTAATTTAGTAGCAGAACTGCTTGGTTTTACAACATATGATGGGATATGTAATAGTAATTAGTTTTATTTTCAGAGTCCGGACACATAGGTTCCACATGACCAGTACCCAGATAATTTTGCATAAATTTAACATATAATTCTTTGAGAGATTCATTGTTATATAGACCTTTTTCCAAAGAACGAAATCGTCTATAAGCAATAGAATAAATCACCTAAGATTGGTCTAGAACACTGAAATGGCAAAGAAACAGTGTGATGCAATTACGAAACATTCAATTTCATTCCATTTCGATAAAATAAGTAAAACACATCTAAAAGTTAAACTAGTTAAATTACTTAGTATGCAAATATGCAATAACAATTATTTCGATATAAATAGACCAATGTACTAAAGGAATTGTAAAGTCATGCATTCTTATCAACACACTTTCACTATTATAAATGTTCTTTAAGGAAGCTATAAATATAAAACAATAATTTTAAAGAAAGAAGAAAATTTTTTTAGGTTTTGGCATCTTATAATTAAAAAACATTGATACGCCTTGATTTTAATTTGTTTTCAACTTTTGATGTCTAGTTTTTGCTGTTTTTCCTAGACCTTGAAGCAAATGCTACCAATTATATTTTAAATTTCCAACATATAATTTAACATAAGTAGTTGAAATTAAATTGAAATTAAAATTACAAAGAACGTTCTGCATTGTGCTTTTCATTGTTAATAACACCAATTATTGATAAAGATATTTTTGTTAGATTTAACTGTTATTTTTTGAT
This sequence comes from Vesta saturnalis, assembly GCA_036346205.1. Lineage (NCBI taxonomy): Eukaryota > Metazoa > Arthropoda > Insecta > Coleoptera > Lampyridae > Vesta > Vesta saturnalis. The sequence goes on from JARFJB010001417.1 coordinate 803,816, forward strand.
GTAATGTTTGATTTGTGAATGCTTTATCATTTTAAAATTGAAGTTTTTCACAACTTTACACTTACATCATAACTGATTAAATTTTGTTAAATGTGTTTTTGGCTGGTGCATTGTTAGCCGTAGAGAGTGTTCTGCTTTGTCATCTTTGAGGCAGTTTAACAATATTTAATTTTAATGACCTAGTTATTCTTACTACAATTTTATAGTTTATACGTTTCTCAAACTGTTATATTAATAATTTATGTTTATGTTTGAATTTTTACATTTGACAAAATTGTTTACACATTTTAACAATTTTAACAAACATTTACTGACGAAGATAACTGTAAGTGTTATCGAAACGTTTAGATTGTATAATTTAAAGTACACCATTAAAAATCCCAAAAAGAGAAGTTTTAAACAGATTATGAACAGATTGTAAACATATACTCTTGTCGTTAAGTACATCATTATTAATGTGTACAATAAATAATAAATTCTAAAACATGTGAGAACAAATATTAATACCACTCTAACCTTAAACAAACACCAATTGGGGTTAAATACTACATGGCGACCCTGCCGAAGCAGATTACACCGAGATTACAAGACTAACGAATAATACCAAAAGTTATGGGACAGTCCGCCACAAAAGAAGAGGTGATCATCGCACAAGCAGGTAACAGCGGTGGTCAGTCCTCAGTGCTGGTTCTTTTAATAATTTTATGGATGGTGTGGACAAAATGCAAGAAAGTTATAGCTGGGACAATACGGGAAGAAGCCGCAGGGAGCAATGCCAGGTTAGATGCAGTTTAGAAGAAAGAGTGCATTCGCAACTATGAATCAACCCTGACGACGCAACAGTACGATCAACAAGTGCGGTGCATAAACAAGCAAGGAACATGAGTAAGTGACAGTGTTTAATTTTAAGATAATAATTGTATAGGCTAGATAAGTTAAGAAAAATTATTTTTATGTCAATCACTTGGGATCAATATTTGCAAGACATTATAAGCATAAAAACAAATTATTAAGCAGTCAAAGGGCTATAAAAAGGAAGTACCCAAAAGTGAAAAATTAGAAAAGAAATAGGCGAACAGTTAGTACAGTTAATTAATCATTTTACTAAAAGCGTACGAAGTCAATTTGAAAGTTAAACGATAATCAAGGGTGGTAGAAAAGAATTATTCTGGATCATTAGAGATAAAGTAATAAGGTCATTTCAAGCGTTACAAATAAATTATAAAATCCCTAATAGCTGCGTTAAACAAATAAATCCATTAGTACTGAAGAAGACATTAATTATAGTGACGAGGATTCAAATATTGAAAACATGACTTTAACTAATATTGAATTTTTAACTTAGCTAGTAGGATTTTCCCGCACGAATTTGACGGAAATCCGACAAAATTACGCGCATTCGTAGACGCACTTATATTATTAAATGAAAATTCAGCGGATCATGACAATAATGCCTAGCTACGTTAAAACACGCTTAATAGGTAAAGCACGCGATTTAGTGACGAACGAAAATTCAATACAAGCAATTGCAGATGTTTTAAAAAATGGAATTAAGGGTGAAAGTTCACATCTTTTAACCGCGAAACTTTTAAATTGCAAACAAAATCACAAAGATGCTACATCATATACAGCAGAAATAGAATCTTTAGCAGAAAACTTAAAACAAACATTTATCTCAGAAGGCGTACCAATAGCAGTAGCAGGTAAATATGCCACTGACAATGTCATTAGGTCACTCTCAAAATGCTAATTCAGATAGAAGTTGATAATGGAAGCTGGAAATTTCTCAAATGTACAGGAAGCATTAACTAAATTTGCAAACATAACATCATCCATGTCGACAGTTACTAATAACCCGAACGTTTTTACACAAACCGAAACCAATTTTTTAGGCCAATAACTCAAATCGGACATAGACCGTTAAATAGGTGAATAACAACGAGGCAGAACTAATTTAACCTCATATTAGATCACCACATACGCAACAAGTCGTGGGCGAAATTTTAGATTTAACAATTATTTTAGAAATAATAGGCATAACGACCGAAATTTCACGCGAACCGTAAGACCATTAGCATTAGAATCGGGAACGAGCAGTTCCTGCAGAACAACTGGGGACGCTGCGTAAATATTTTAATTGCCAATTATCTTTCACTAATTTCGTAACACTACCAACAAAATGACTGGTTCACAATGTACATTTCTTTTAGATACAGGAGCGGATATTTCAATTTTTAAATGTGCAAAAATTAATAACAATCAAATAATTAACACCTCTGATATTAGCAATATCAAAGGCGTTACTGAAGGCATCATCCAATCATTAGGTATTACTGAAACAGACATTTTTGTTGACAATTACAAAATTTCACATACTTTCCATATTGTAGACGAAAATTTTTCTATACCAACAGATGCAATTTTAGGTAGAGACTTCATTTCTAAATACAAATGACAATGACAAAACTATGACAATGAAAATTCTACATAATCAACATGTTGTTGTTCCCATTTATAGTAGTAGTAGAGGCAAATAATGTAATGATAGTGCCAGCACGTTCTGAAGTTATACGATATTACCAAAAATTCGAAGAGCTGAAAGAAGACGCTGTAGTGGTAAATAAAGAATTATATCCAGGAGTTTTTGTAGCACGTACAATTGTGTCAAGTAACTCTCCTCTTGTAAAAATTATTAACACAAATTCCGATACAATCACATTAAGAAATATTCACATTGAGACACTCAGTCTAGATGATTTCCATGTATATCATATTACCAACGATCAAGACGATAGATTAAGTAAATTAGATAAACAATTAAACCTAGACACTGTTCCAATTCACGTAAAAGATAAAGTAGTTAAAATTTGTCAAAAATTTGCAGATATTTTCACATTAAAATCGGATAAAATATCAATCAACAATTTCTATAAACAAGAATTAAAATTAGTAGATAAGAAACCGGTGTACATAAAAAATTATCGAAGTCCACATTTGCATAAACAGGAAATAAATCAACAAATAAATAAAATGCTAGAACATGAAATAATAGAACCCTCTAGGTCTCAGTACAACAGTCCAATCTTACTAGTCCCAAAAATCAGAAAATGGAATTAAAAATGGCGTTTAGTAATCGACTACAGACAACTAAATAAAAATTAATCGCCGACAAATTTCCATTACCTCGTATAGACGACATTTTAGATCAGTTAGGTCGAGCTAAATGGGTCTCTGTAATTGACTTAATATCAGGTTTCATCAAATACCGGTGGAAGAAAATTCACGAGATATGACGTTTTTAGTGTAGACGCTGGATCCTTCCGATTTACTAGATTACTCTTCGGACTTTCAGTGAGTCCCAATAGTTTTCAAAGAATGATGTCAATTGCATTTGCAGGAATCACTCCTGAAAAAGCATTTTTATATATGGACGATTTAATCGTTATTGGTTGCTCTGAAAAACATCATTTATCAAATTTACAGAAAGTATTTGAAACGTGTAGAAAATTTAATTTAAAATTAAATCCGGAGAAATGTAAATTTTTCAGAAACGAAGTTACGTATTTAGGTCACAAAATTACAGATAAAGGGATTCTCCCAGATGATTCAAAATTTCAAATTATTGAACAATATCCAATCCCGAAAAACGCGGATGAAGTAAAAAGACTGGTTGCATTTACAAATTATTTTCGCAGATTTATACCACTATTCGCAAAAATAACATTGCCATTAAACAAATTAACGAGAAAACACGCAAAATTTATATGGACAGATGAATGTCAAAATTCTTTCAATTTACTAAAAATTCCTTATTATCCTCCAATTCTTCAGTATCCAGATTTTCTAAACCATTTATAATTACAACAGACGCTTCACAAACTGCTTGCGGGCTGTTCTCTCTCAAAATTTTAACGGACACGAACTTCCAATAGCATATGCTTCACGCTCATTCACAAAAGCGAAATTAATAAAGCCATCATTTTAAAAGAACTACTGCAATACATTGGGCAATCAAATATTTTCTTCTACATTTATGGAACAAAATTTCTCATTAAAACTGATCATCGTCCTTTAATTTATTTATTTTCAATGAAAGACCCAACTTCTAAATTAACGAGAGTCCGTCTTGAACTTGAAGAGTACAATTTTGAAATCCAATATGTTAAAGGTCAAGACAATGTTTGCGCTGACGCATTGTCTAGGATTAGTATAGACGATTTAAAAATATGCACAACAATGCGACACAAATACTCGCTATAACTAGGTCAAATGCAAACCAAACACAACTACCTCAGCGAATCAACTAACGCAAAGTAAGGGTAATTCGAATAAAAAAAAAAATGACGTTTATATAAACCTAAAGTTTACGAAGTTATAGACAATTCGAGACACTTAAATTGCCATTAGTAAAATTCGAAGTTAACGATCATTAAAATGACAATCATGAGTAAAAGAAAATTATGCGCACAAACGAAATCTCAATTACTAACGATAATGATTCTGCACTAGAGCAATTATTATTTAAGCTAGACAGTATGGCTGGTGATTGTAAATTTCAAAAGTTAAAATAAACCTAGGTGATAATATATTTAAAAATACTCTATTAATACATTTAAGGATGTAGGAGAAAAGTGCCTAGAAAACAACTATTGTTTTATGTAATAAAAGAAAACTTATAACAATAAAAATGAGAAATTGAAACTTATAGAACAATTTCACGATAATCCACTACTAAGGTCATTTAAAAACGGTTACTGAAAAACTAAAGTCCTGTTATTTTGAAACAAATGTCTCGTGACGTAGCGTTTTTGTTAAAAATGTCACAAATGCCAAATTAATAAAATCAAATTAAAACAACCAGAACCAATGACTATAACGACTTCAAAAGCCATTCGATATCGTATGTATTGATACGATTGGGAAACTACCAACATCAAATGATGGGAATCAATACGCTATAACAATACAGTGTGAACTAACAAAATACATAGTGATAATACCAATCCTAATAGAGAGGCAGTAACGGTAGCAAACTATTTAGTAAAGAATTCCATTCTTATTTATGGACCCATGAAAGAAGCTCGAACAGACATGGGCACAGAATATAAGAATCAGGTATTCGACAATGTAACTAAACTACTCTCGATCAAACATCGCATATCCACCGCATATCATAGTCAATCTATAGGGGGTTGTGAAAGAAACCACCGTGTTCTGAATGAATACTTACGTATGTATGTAAATGATTCAAAATCAGATTGGTCCACTTGGACACAATATTATGCATTTTGTTATAACACAACACCAAGTACGTACCATAATTATACTCCATTCGAGCTGGTATTTGGCAGAAATGCCATTATCCCAGAGTCACTAAACGGATCACGTGTAGACCCTCTTTACAATATAGACGCTTATGATAAGGAATTACCGTATAGGTTGCAATACGCTCATAATCGAGCGAAAGAGCACTTAGAAAAGGCTAAAATAGACCGTGCGACTGCTCATAATACCAATGCTTGTCGAGAAAATTTGAAACCAGGTGATCTTGTTATACTAACCAATGAGGAACGACACAAATTTGATCCTTGGTACCAGGGTCCGTATTCAGTGGTTAGTGTTCAAGAACCGAATTGTACAATTAAAACTGTAGACGGAAGACAGCTGACAGTACACAAAAATCGAATAAAAAATATATGTCAAAGTAGTATGTTAGAATATAAGTATAGTTTTAAGAGTGTGAGTAGTCATAGATAATGTACCTTAATAATGTTAATGTTAATGTTAATAATGTCCTATTTTCCTTAAGAAGGGATGGATACTTGTAGTTAGTTAGTTATTTTATACCTAAAACATGTACTTGTAATTATTTTAAGTATTTAACTACGTAATCTTTTTAATTCAAATCAAATCTTTTCCTTTATTCGAGAATGCCCTGCAAGTGGCCATAGCAAGGATCATTCTTAAAAGGGAAGGTGTGATGCAATTACGAAACATTCAATTTCATTCCATTTCGATAAAATGAGTAAAACACATCTAAAAGTTAAACTAGTTAAATTACTTAGTATGCAAATATGCAATAACAATAATTTCAATATAAATAGACCAATGTACTAAAGGAATTGTAAAGTCATGCATTCTTATCAACACACTTTCACTATTATAAATAGAAGTAACTATGTAAAACTAGAACAGTTGATAAACAGTTTTATAAACAGATTATGAACAGATTGTAAACATATACTCTTGTCGTTAAGTACATCATTATTAATGTGTACAATAAATAATAAATTCTAAAACATGTGAGAACAAATATTAATACCACTCTAACCTTAAACAAACACCAATTGGGGTTAAATACTACAACAGTATATCGACCCATCTTGTCTCGTGAATGAGTTTTATTATAAATTCTTTCGTATAATAGGTCATTCGGGGTAATGGAAATCGTTTCCGTAACCTTTTCAACTTCCCAAAATTGTTTCAGACTATTGTCAGTGTCTGACGCGAAAGTGAGAAATGTGTATAAGCTATTTGAATTTACATCATTTATGATAAAATACCCATCGAAAGTTGGTATTGATAGCTTTGGGTTGAGTTTCCTCACCAGATATGCAACCTGATTTTAGAATTGAGGCAAATACGTCAGCGTCTAAAAGCATGTCTATGGTACCTGGAGTATTAAAGTTGGGATCTGCTAAATTTATTGAATCCTAAAACTGCCAGTTGTTAATATTTATGTATTGGGTGGACAAATCTTTTTTGATAAGACCATGGCATCGATGGTTAAGGAAGTGTGCGTAAAAGATTTAGATTTTACAGTAAGTGTAGTGATACCTTTAGAATGTACACTGTTTAAACAATCTAAACCGTTAATTGACACCGAATTCTTTTCAAATTTTAAGTCAAATTTTTGTAAACACTTTTCCGATGTGAAATTAGCCTGACTGCCACAATCTAGTAAAGCACGTATGGTATGGAAATTAACCCCCATAATCTTTGATATCTACAAGCGCAGTGGATAATAATACGACATTATTTTTTGTAGTGTTTGTCAAAGAAACTACCGAGGTTCCAGCTTTCGTAGTGGTGGCTGTTGAAGAATGATTGACTTCGGTACTTTGAATTTCAGAATTTGATTTATTATTATCTAAACTATGAGTATTAAGTTTTTTAAAGTGTAGTAAAGTAAGATGTTTACCATTGCAGTATTTACATGAAGAATTCGAATGACAATTGCTAGTACGATGATCATTTCTCAAACAATTCATGCAGATAGTACCTTGCTTAACAAATAAAAATCAATCTGCAAGAGATTTATCTAACAATTTAGGACATTTATAGATTAAGTGATTGTTAGATTTACAAAATCGACAATGTTTGGCGCTAGAGTTAGTACTAACCAAAAGTGATAAAGTGTTTGATGTTGAAGGCTTGCTATTATAATAATTAGTTTAAGAAGTAGTATTCGCACTTGAATACAAAGTCTCTAAAGCCTGACACTGATTTTCTAAAAATAAAATGAAATCGTTGTATTTAGGAATTTCAGTTGATTTTTGTTCTAATTCAAAACGTTTTTTATTATTGTATTTGTCAACATTACATTAAAAGCATAAGTGAATCAGTGAAATTTAAGACATTTAAAAAACCTGTAAATTTTCGAAAAAGGTATTAATTAAATTTCTTAATAATTTTGGTGAATCTGACGAAATACTAAAAATCCATAAAGTTCATTCCAATAATGTTTAGCGATTAATCGTTTATTCTCAAATCTGTGTGTAAAACGTTAAATGCTATGTTATAAATTTAGAGTTCGGATTAAATGCAAAATACATATCCTATAATATAAATAAGCCATCAAAAATATTTTATTTATACCCGAATCGCATAACTTAAATTCGATTGACACAACTTTATTTTTGATATTTTGCATATTTACGTGATTTAATATTTTGCATATTTCACTCATTGCATTTTATTGCATATTTTTCAATTTAAATTTTTTTATAATGAAAGTGAAAATTACTTTATTCTATCATTCGTGAAGTTTTTCGCCGTTTTTTTTCTTCCCATTTAAGATTCAATGGAATTATATTAAATTATATTATTCTTGCATATTTATTTATCTACAGGAAACTCATTAAGGAAATGCAATAAATCTTTCAATTTCAAATTTTCAATAGGTTTTGTTCTGAGGGCCATTGGCAATAAGTTCTATTATTGTTCGTTTGACTAATTACATTTGTTATCCAAATTCCAAATTGCAATTTAATGAGATTATTTTAAGAATGGGTGAATAATTTTTTAACGTTAATAAGCAATTGAAATATGCTTACTTATATCAAAAGTTTAAAGATGTTTTTAACCACTCAACAAATGAAATGAAAATGAAATTATATAATCCTATATTAAAATAATCGAGTCATTTAGTTCACGCAGATTAAACCATTGAGGATTTGACGATTTTTTTTTTTGATATAATAAATTTGGAAATTTGATTTTTGGTTTTAATTTTTTACAAATTTTTTAATTTGGAAAACACCCGACGCTTTTTTAAGTTTGTTTTCAAAGAAACAAAATTTTGAAAAGCTCGTTTCAATAATTTTTTCTTTAGTAGCTTTTTTATGATCCTTTAGTTTAGAAATTTTCAAACTATTAATTGGTAACTATGATAATTAAAATATCTCGATTACTAAAAATAGTAATAAAATAATTGATTATGGAAATGTCTTGATTATTTACAATTTATTTTTCTTGACTAACTGTCGAAATATTTCAAGCGGATTGGGGATTTTCCGAAATGAGGTTTACGTGCTTAAATGCTATTAACTATTTTTTTTAATTTTTTTTGTTCCATTCTTAATCCCTGAGTTGTCCAATATTTGACTTGTCCTTAAAGGATCTGTTAAAATTGGTATTGTATCTGTATTATTTTAAAATAAAAAAAAATTTTGTTTATTATTGTGAGTAAAATTTAGTATTGCATATTTTGTGCATATTTTACAGAATCAAGTATATTTTAAAGATTTTAGATGCATATATATTGCCATATTTTAACTAATTTTCACATATAAACGAGCTTTAGTTATAATTATCATTTGTAACGGAATATTTTTAATTTTCCAGATTCACTTGTTAAATTACTGAATAGATACTGAAACTTTTCAATATCTGAAATGTTACTAATTATGAATGAGACTGATAAAAATCTTTAAAAGTATTTTTGAAATTACCATCAAAATGAGGCATTTCTAATTTAAATAAACGTTTCCTTTAAGCAGAGAATTTTTTTTTCAATTTTGGGGAATTGATATTATTCTTAAATCTCCTTTAAACCATACATAACACTAAGAATAAAAATATTTTGCCTTTGAAAAGCTAAAGACTTGATAAGCGTTGATTAAAAAAAAAAAAAAAGAAGAATATACGAGGATGAAAGGAAAAATCCTACAGTTCTTTATATATAAATTTCGTAAGTTTTTTTTTGCCACTGTTTTCTTGTTTTCAAAATTTGCTTTTTGACAATTTTGATTAATTTTTAATGAAATATCATTACCAATTTTTTTTTTATATTTTTGAAACAATTATATTCTATGAAAGGGTTTTAAAAATTTTTATTCCATAAAAAGTTTGTAATAATTGTTTTTCAATTAAATTGTAAGTATTTTAAACAAAATTTAAAATATATTATTTTTATTTTCTTTTAGAACCATGTAAACTAAAAAGAGCCAACCTTCACAATAAATATAAGGAAAAAAACAACCCTACAGTTCCAAAGTATAAAATTCTGTAGTTACTTTTGTTGTACTTTTCGTTTTTAAATTTGCTTTTGACAATTTTGATGTAAGCTAATACCAATAAAGATATAAAATTTTATATATTTTTAAACAATTACTAGTTTGAAATTTTTAAAAATTTGTATTAGGTTGAAAAAAATTTAAATTTTTTTTCATTATAATTGTAAACGTTAAACAAAATTTAAAAATATTATTTTTTTTTTTAAACCCTGTAAACTAGATAAAGAGCCAACCAAAAAAAAAAATTGAAGTTGTTATTCTTAGTTTTGAATCATGTATGTTAACATTGGTTTATAAAGTGTAAACAGGTTCTGTAAAACTAGTAATTTTATTAAAGATTTTAAATAAACTTCCAATGTAACATTAATTTATCTGTTCACAATCAATTCAAATTTTCTAATTTTATCTTAGAATAATTTGTATTAAATTATGCACACCACTCAACTAATTTATATTTATTTTTAAATGAATCATGATGCCTTTCATTTCCTATTTTACATTTAAAAATAAGTTATTCGCTTAATGGTCTGTTCAAAAAAGGTAATTTTATGCTCAATTTAGATGAAGTAAAGTTAGATGAAAAAATAAATCAGCAATAATTTTATTACTATTTTTAATGCTATATAAGTATAATTTGTTTATCAAATTTAATTAATTTATTTTAAATTTATAAAAATAAAGTCAAAGAAAATTATTTTAAACGATAAAAGAATAATTGTTTTATAATTATATTTATACATTATGCTAGTCTATAAAAACTAGAGATAATTTATATAATTGCTAAATTTTTATAAAAATCTATATATATATATATATATATATATATATATTATATATATATATATATATATAACTGTTAAAATACAAAAATGTAAAAAAATTAATAAATTAATTTGTTTTTTTAAGAATGAATGTAATTAAAAAATTATTAATTTTTAAATTAATAAATTATTTCGCAACAATAAATTTAAAAGTAAATTGAAAATTGTTAATTAAATTTAAAATAAAGATACGTAGATAATTTCTAAGAGCAAATATTTAAAAATATGAATAAATAAAAAATATAAAACGAAATTAAAACAAGAAATTGTATTTAAAAGTGATAAATGTTTAATTTGAATTTTAAATAAAAAATGTTTTTATTAAAAATTTGTATTTGCAATAAATAATGCGTAATGATGGATTAAAAATTTTTTTAAGGACCAAAAAATGTAATTCAAATAAATATTAGACACATAATTATAGAGTACTACCTTTTTATATTATCTTTTGATAATAAGAAAATTTTTTGTAATTACAAAAAAAAAATGAATTAATTGAACCATCAAAATCATTATAAAAGAGTAACTGGTACTTAAATTAAATTTTATTGTAACCCGATCCAAAATTTTTTAAAAAACAAACGGCGATGTTTGTTGCACTTTTGAGATATTACATTTATTCTTTAAAATTAAGAATCAATTCTTATATCAAAATTATAAATTTTAATTCATTAATTAAATTAGTTGAAAACGAATATAACATAATTTAATATATATATATATATATATATATATATATATATATATATATAAGAGAAGTAAAAATTACTGTTTAATTATTTATAACATGACCAACATCTTTCGTGTAATTGCACACAATCCAAAGGACCAAAATTGTATTTTTATCTATACTGACTTCTATAAAGATTGCAACACCTAGAATTTGCTGAACGATTTTATTGCAATTTTCGTCAACCATGTCTTTCATTAGAATAAACAAACGATTAAAATTTGAATAAAATCTAGCTAGTAGTTTTTTTTTTGTTTTTTTCCTTTGCATTTGGTAATAATAAATTTGAAGAAATAAACCAATCAGTGTATAATTAATTGTCAATTTTGCAAAATGTTTGTTCACAATTTCGTTCTGAACTTGGGGACAATGCCAAGGGTACGTCAACATCAACATTTTTCCCAATTGACTGATCTTGAACGTGGCCGTATCATTGGCATGAAAGAGGCCGGACTTGATGTTGGTCCAAATGGTCCGAGGAAGGGGTGCAACAAAGTTGCCCTGGACCTGGACGTCCCAGCAGGACTAAAGATCGCGAAGAACGTCTCTTAAGACTTTTGGCCACAAGGAACAGATTTTCAACAACTCGATCGATTGCAAATCATTGGATGAGAGGTGTGACCCAGAATGTCAATGTCATCTGTTTATCGCCGGATAAGGTCTTATGGGCTGCGTTCATATCGTCCATTTTTAAGTTTTCCTCTTACACCACTTCACCGTCTACGCAGGCTAGAATGGAGCAACGAAAGAGCGAATTGGGCGCAAGAATGGCATCGAATTGTGTTTAGTGGCGAGTCCCGATTTTGCTTGTGTGCCCACGATGATCGTAGTGGGGGTCAGACGGATGCGTGGAGAACGTAAAATTCCAACATTTTTTGTGGAACACAGCCCTCACACAAGGAGTGATGATATGGGGTGCAATATGTACGGTAGCAGATCACCCTTGGTCTTCATTGATGAAAACTTAAACTCCCCTGGTTATATTGCCAATGTGCTAGAACCCTTTGCGCTTCCATATTTTCAGGGGCTGAAAATCCCATTTTCCAACAGTATAATGGGTGCTCTCATACGGCAAGGGCTGTAACACGTTTTTTGGAAGAAGCTAACAATGCCGTCCTCCCATGGCGTGCTCGGTCGCCTGATTTGCATTCAACATGTATGGGATGAGGTCGGTAGGCGATTTGGTAATTTACCACACCCACCAGATAACTTACACGATCTCCTTCTACGGGTTCAAGAAGCTTTGATTGATATACCACAGGCAGCTATAGATCACTTGATTGATAGCATACCACGCCGTCTAAATGAGTGCATTACAAATCGTGGCGGAGTAACTCATTAATGAAAAAAACACTTTTAGTTTTCGTTCTTTTCTTTTCAAATTTTAATCGTTTGTTTGTTCTAATGAAAGACATCGTTGACGAAAATTTCAATAAAATCGCTGAATAAATTCAATTTTTATGGAAGTCAGTATATGTAAATTAAAATAAATTCAACATTACCATTTAGTAAAGTTTGTTGAAATTCGATGCCATTAAAATATTGGTTTTTAGTTCAACTACAGGGAAGACGAAAGACGCTTGATAAATTTAGTGCCTAAAGCAATTTATCGATACCCTATTTCAAGTTTAGTGGTTGAAAATGTTAGGTAGGGTTAATGCCGTATAAATAGACGAACTAGGTGATTGAGTTAGAAAGTCGAAATTTGGATACTTAGTGCGACGTTGCTTCGTTATGTTTGTGCAATGAGGTCGCCAATAGAGGCAAGTTTTCTATTAACTTACGGTGGTTGGTTTTATTTAGTTACATACTACCATAATGTGCACATTATGATTACATCTTGAGATAAACAATCAATTACTGAGTAGAAAGTTATTTAAATACAAGGGCAGGTTCAAATTTAGATATATGTGTGTTTAAGCAAGCTTTTAAATCGGCATTTAAATAGGTAGTGTGCAAATTAAAATTGTACGAAGCGACTTGTTTCGGAAAACTTAACATAAGTTCGTCAGATAAGTGAAGGAAAAAAAGTTGATATTTTTAAGTAACCCCAATGTAATTGTAGATTACGCCAAAGTACAAGTCAGGGATTATGTATGATATTAAGTATTAAGTAATCAAAGCGGCTCGTAAATGAAGTGAATTTTTCGTGGCTGTTCCAATAATACGTACAGTTATCTTCGTCAGTAGTAATATTATCTATTAAAATTGTTAGAGATGTTGAAACAATTTTGTCAAAGTTGTAAAATTAAAACATAAACGTTAGTATGCTATTAATATAACAGTTTGAGAAAAGTATAAAACCAACTATAGAATTAAATTTTAGTAAAGAATAACTAGGTCATTCAAATTAAATATTGTTAAACTGTTATAAAGACGACAAATCAGAACACCATCTAATCGGTTGAAGGCTAATAATGAAAATGTCAGTCAAAAAACACATTTAACAAAGTTTAATCAAATTATGATGAGTGTCAAGTTGTGAAAAACTTTGAATTTGAAATTGATAGAAATATTCACAAATATAAACATGACATCAATTAAAAAGATCCAGTTAAATTTAACAAAGAAATAGCTTAGTCAATAAATGCAGGTGTTATCAAGACGATCTTTACGCCTTTTTTTTAAATTATAAGATTCCAAAACCTATTTAAATGGAGATTTTCTTCTTGTCTATTAAAATCATTAGGGTTTTATATATCTCAATAGCTTCACGTTGTAAACGAACATAATAATGAGTTTGTCTCGACAATATTTCCATATTGTCAAATTGAATGTCATAATTTAGATTATTTAAGGCATGGTCAGCCACCGCAGACTTATCTGGTTGACCTAATTACAAAATCTCACATGTTCCTTAGCCTTGTTTCAAAGCTACGTTTTGTGGTTCCAATGTATACTTTTCCACATGAACAAGATAACTTATACACTCCGGAGAATGATAATGGGTTTGAAACATCTTTAGGTGATTAAATGTCCTTTCATTTTTCTTGTAGGTTTAAAAATAGTCCTAACGCTATATTTAATTAAAATTTTTTCAATTCTATCTGTAACATTAGCTATAAAAGGAGGAAAAGCAGTACCAACATTAAGAACTGGTTTTTATTTAAGGTTTTGTAAAAAGTGAAACAACAGCAAAACACCCTCTTCAATTTTGAAACTATGCATTTTTTCAACAAAGTCAGAATTTTTAATGTAAAGGGGTGTTTTATCTGTATGAGGTTTTAATAAGAATGTAAGATGTTTTGCAAGATTACATGTAGGAGAACAAATTGCACTAACAATAAGCCTTAAAACGTTTAAGAATTTTTGGTAAACTATATAGTTTTCATGAAATAGCTTCAGAATTAGTTAGTTTCTTTTTTATTTCTTCAGGAATAGATGATAATTTAATAAGTTCTTTAGTTTTTAAAAGAAACTTTTTTGCAGGATCTTATGGTAGTTCACGATAAGTTTCTGGTTCCAATAATTGTTGTATGTTATGATCGTTCATATTTAAAATAACAGTTGAATTACCTTTATCTGATATTAATATTGTTATATTTTCATTACGTTTAGGATCAAGTAAAGCTCGTTGTTGACGAAAGTATAAGTTGCTCTTTGGAGGTAATATGTTAACGGTGTTATATCTAACTTCATTAGCAACATCAAAAGGTAATGATTTAATGGAGTTTTCGATATTGGAAATTATATCTTCAAAAGGTATTACTCTTGGTGTTATCGCAAAATTTCCTCCTTTGGGAAGCGCTTCAATAGCATAATCTGAAACAACATTATCAGAAAGATTTACAACTGTTTTTTTTTATAATCGATAGATAGTCTATTATTTTTTTGTTTGTATAATTTATTAAATTTTTCTTTTTGACATTGACATGAGATGTCAAAATTTATTTCCATAGATTTAAACGTTATAGAATCAATTTTATCCCAATTTTCTATATTCAATATAAATGAAATTTCTAAATGTTAATATAAAACATTTCTATCAGTGTTATCCAATAACTTCCTAGCAATATGTATTTGATTAGGCAGAACAGAATTTTCAGTTCTTTTAGCCCTTCCAGAACGAACTGTACTAAATGTGCTTTGACCTTAAGAAAATCTGTCGGTCGCGGAATTTCGTTTAACAGGTTCGAAACGGTATCGATCGTTCTGTAGATGTAAACATTACAGATAAAATTTTTAAGATACGTTATGTTTGTAGACGTCATGGACCGACGTAAGTATTTTGTTTTTGAATCTAAACTCGATTAGCAAGTACTGTTCTTTTAAATAGGTGGTTTAAAGGTCAATCTAGTGTATCATAATTAGTTTTTTCCTAAAATTAAAAGTATTTGACATCACATTGTGTCCACAAAGTTTGAACGCAAGATCGTGCGCTATCGTTTGAAATTGCGTTGATGAAAAATATTCTACAAGTGAACGGTTGTTTTGTATTTCACAGGACGGCCTTTGTACGATAATTTACTGCAAGATTATGTCAATCAGATCTAGAGATTTCTGATGAGGAGGCAGAACCAGCATTTGAAGTCCGTTGGCTGCTGGATGAGGATATACCGGCGCGAGATACCCTTGACGACAATGATTGCGACAGTGATCCAGAATCCAGAATTCTATTAGTTCAGTTACGTTCCATGGATCAAGAGAGCATACCACCTACTGATCTAACTGCCGCTCAAAAGAACACTAGTACACGACAAGCGAAAAGATCGAGACTTTGGAGAGCTACTCATTTCACCAATAAAGCTCATGATCGTCCTTCTTGCTTAACCAATGAAATCCATTACAGTATCTTGAAAAATATTTTAACGAAAATTCTTTGAGAACCTTACAAACGGCACAAATCTATACTACCTTCATAAAACCGGATCAGTCTTAAACACACGCAGTCAAGAGATTCGTATGTTGTTCAGTATACTTTTGTTGGTAGGGAGAATTTCATATCTTCCTATTAATATGTACTGTCGTGGTGGTATGAGATTGGAAATAATCAAGAAGCAAATGCCGATCGATCGCATTTTTCAATTAA
The DNA here is from genome assembly GCA_036346205.1 of Vesta saturnalis. NCBI lineage: Eukaryota > Metazoa > Arthropoda > Insecta > Coleoptera > Lampyridae > Vesta > Vesta saturnalis. The sequence continues at coordinate 820,193 of JARFJB010001417.1, forward strand.
GAAATAATATGCATGTTGTAGATTCAGATGAGCGATGTAATACTAAACTGTGAAATACAGCCATGCTTGATGTAAAAACGTATAATTTGACGATTATTTTACGGTAAATGCAATCTACGTGTATTGTTAAAATAAACCAAGACCTTTTGATTTAAAAGTCATTACAGCTAGTGGTGGCTTAATGTTTGATTTTGAAATATATAACAATCCCGATTTTACTGACAAATCTCTCGGAGAAGGACCTGTAGTTATCCTGTATCTGGATAAAAATGTTCCCGCAAATAGTTGCTTATTGTTTGATAGACATTTTAATATAGTTCCACTTTTGGATTGTGTGAACGATATTCAGTTACATGGCACAGGAGCGATTATGTTTAATACAATTCCAGATCACAAAAAGTTAAATATTAAATAAACAGGACATAGCAGTGAAGCGTGGTGATATAATACGGTTTGTTTCCAATGAAGTCGCTCTTGTCAAATAGAATGACAACAGTGGCCTCCAATTTCACTGGCAGGAATCAAATTTTGTCTACCCTGAGATGTGACAAGAAAGAAAACGCTTACGTGCAAGTAACGGCTCCGAGAATAATTTTAAACTATAATAAAAATATGGACGGGTAGATGTCCTAGATCAGCTCATTAGAAATTACAGGACTTAACCAGAAAACGAAAAAATTGACTGTACAAGTATTGATTCATTCATTCAACTGACTGAGACGCAAATCAAAGCAATTCCAAAGACTTACTGTGATACAGGGTGGATTTAGCAGACAGTCTTATTAACTGCTATAAAATTTTTGCCAACACCGCAACTGGGGATGAGCAGGCTTCGCCTGGCGAGAGGTATAGACCTGCAGAACCGCTTTGACCAATTTGACCATTTGACGGTTTGTGATGATCTCTCAAGGGGCAGGAAATGCAGATGGGAAAGCTGTTCTTCCACCACGAAAGTACGATGCACAAAATACGATGTTTACTTGTGTTTCCTAAGGAACCAAATTTGTTTCTTAGCTTATCGTAGCAAGTTACTCTGTTCTTTTATTTTTATGTGTAACTAACCGTTACCTAAATAGTATTTCTAAGTTATTTCTTGATTTATAACTAGAGAGCGGATTTTATGCAAACTGCATATTGCTTATATTTTATAGTGCCACACATGCGTTTCGGTTTTTATACGAATCGCATTAATTATAATTATTTGGCACTAATTAGTTTTTGCATATTTTGCTTTATCTATTTTAAATATTCAATTAAAGTTTTAATTATGATTGAGTACAAAAATATATTTGGTCAAATACTGCATATTTGGCAACATACTGCATATTTTGATGTTTTACGCATATTTTGCATTTTTTTTGCATAATTTAACATTTTTTTTTTCAATTTTTGCGTTGAAACTCAGGTTATAAAATATTTTCGGGACTCTTGTTCAAAGTTAGAAATTTTTATGTCCTTTTAAAATAAGTATCTTTAAAAGGTAGTGTCTAAATCATTAATTCAAGTGTTTGTATCAATAAAGCGCAATCGGTTTTAAAGAAATCAGAACTACGCAATCAATTAGCATTTCTAAAGCACATTATTATTTATAAGCGGACTATTTGTAAATTGAAACGGAAGCATTGCAATTACGCATCGATAGAACTAGTAAATAATATTCAAAAATTAATTTATTCTGCAGGAAATACTGGCAAATTATTTCAAATAAATTTAAAGAAATTTTACAAAAAATAGTGGTTATCAGCTGTTAACTAAAATTAACAAAATTTGGACGAACATCGGGAAGATCTATGTACAATTAATTTGTCCAATCGCATTAAAATCTATAACGTCTGTAGACGTGGAAAGAAGTTTCCACCTATAAATATATACTTTCTGAAACATCAAAATTTTCTACCAGAAAATATAGAAAGCATATAATTATAAATTGTTTTGAAATCAACGCAATGAAGCATAGGAGTTAGTACCTATAATTTATTCTAATATTATATAACAAATTATTTAGATAATATACTAAACAAAATCACTGTCTTTGATAGGTTCAGCTTGTTGTTGGTTCTACAAATTAAATGTCCGTTTTGATTTGAATCAATCATGCAACGTACATTCAGAATTCAAAGTCACCTTATCTAAATAATTTTGTTCAATGTAAGTATATTATATTATTATAATACGTTATGTTAATTATGTATTATTTTGTAACTAATAGTTTCAGTTTTATGTAAATACTTTCTTGTAAAAGTTTTTTGCATATTATGTATTAAATTTTTATTAAAGATGTAAAAATCACATTTTTATTGGTAGTTATTTTATATTTCAAAATAATGCATATTTTCATATTTTACAATTTTAAGTGCATATATATGCACATATTTTGGCATTTTATAATGCATAAAACTTCTCATTATACATATAAATCAATGTTTTTGTTAAACATTTTATGTTTTATGCCAAAAGCAATTTTTAGCTAATACGATTTATGTACATTATCTAAGTACTTTGGTTCTATGTGATAAATATTGATAAAAGGTGATCTAAGTATTGTTTCATAAAGAAATTTAAAAAGTAATAAATATTTCCTTTAATTGTGAACAATTTTGATTACCATTTCCTTTTATGCAAATCGTTAGTATATTTAAAAAGAACACACTAGTATTGTAGAAGATAGTATTTTAAATTATTTCCTACATAATTTGACAAAAATTCTTCAAAATCAATAATGTTTTTGTTCAAAGGGCTACAAATATTATACGTTTGTAAAATTTTTTTTAAAAACTTTGGGATAATTTTTGAATCTGGATGTTGTGAATTCTGCTATATTAACCTAATAAAAATAACTGATCTTTAAGTCGAGGATAATCTGAACTTTTTTGTTTGGCACTTTTGACGTATGTCTAAAAATAAAAGTGGTGGGGGTATTCAAAGGTTTCCTTAAAACCCCTGTATCTTCGAAACGGCTAATCGATTTTAACAAACTTGGGCGCGTTGAAATGACTATTCTTGGGCTACAAATGTTATAATATTTAAAGTTTTGTTAGTTCACTGTCGTCGCTAGAGGGCTTTGTTCGACATTCCGACAGAAACGGTTAATTTTCGCAAAAAATTAAATGCATTGATGACTTTTTCATGAACAAGTAGCTAAATGATGCCTAAACAAGCTCCGAAAACCGCATCTCGATATCTTGTTCCTAACCTAAAATATCGGCCAAAGACTTTATACGAAAATCCTTAAATTTTTATTTTTTTAACTATTTTTTCTGGAATTGTTTCTATTATGGTTGTGGCCCTAAAAAGGACCGATTTAAAGGAGGAAGGTTTTAATGCCCGTTCTCGAAATGCTGACCATCACGCTCTATGCATTGCTGAAGCCTCTCATGACTAGACAAAACTGCAGCTTCAATTTCGGCTCTCGGTATGTTACGTATTGCGTTACGAATCCGGTTTTTCATATCTTCTCTAGTAGTAGGTTGAGTCCGAAATACGATGTCCTTAAGCGCCCCAATAAAAATCGAGGCTAGTTAAGTCTAGCGATCGCGGACGCCATGGAAACAGACTTCCTCTTCCAATCTAATGCTGTTGAAATACTGCATTAATGTGCTCTCGCACATTAATAGCAACATGTGCTGGGCAACCATCCAACTGCAAAAACAATTTTTGCATTGTTTCCAGAGGTACATCTTCCAACAACAACGGTAATTGATTGGTCAAAACGTCAAGAAATACATTGCCATTTAGGGGTTGCTTGAAAAAATATGGCCCAATAATTCTGCCTCCCAGTATGCCACACCATACATTTAAACTCCAACGTCCTTGACACTGAACTTCACGCAACCAACGGGGATTTTCTGCAGACCAATAATGCATATTGTGCAGATTGACTCTCCCGTGACTACTGAAGGTGGCTTCATCGGTCCAAAGAATTTGAAATAAAAATTCTCCATTTTCGCGTATCATGCCTAACATCCAATGGCAATAGTCTAACCTTCGATCAAAATCTTCCTCTTTCAAGCCTGATGCAAACGACATGATATGGGTGCATTCTTAAAGTAATTAAAAAAAGTTTAAACGAACACCTATATACTTTGATGGCCATTAGAACTTACCTATGGTCCTTCAAAGTATTTTGAACCGCTGTCCATGATATGCCCAGCTCAGTGGATAATGCTCTTGTGCTAACATGAGGATTTGCTTCAATATAGCCCAGTACACGGTTAATATTTTCTTGTGTTCTTCCAATTCTTTGCCGTTGAAACACAGGCCGAAAACTACCTTTAGCTCGTAAGCTAGCTACTAATCTGGGAAAAACTCTTACATCGCAAGGACGCCGATTTTGATATCAAGCCGCGTAAACTCTTTTAGCTACTGCGGCATTCTGAAGACATTCAAAATGAACCGCAAGCATATCAACAGCTTCATTATTCGCAAAACGCATTTTGAAAGTATAAAAATTGCTAAAAGTAACGCGAAATTAGCGACAAATATTGACAATTTGAGGATTATGTATGTTTTGTTTAGGTATCTGTTTCCATTGCCTGCTTCCATTAATTGTATTTTTCGTATATATCTTAGGAACAAGATATCGAGATCGGTTTTCGCGAGCTTGTTTAGGCATCATTTAGCTACTTGTTCATGAAAAAAGTCATACCAATGCATTTAATTTTTTGCGAAAATTAACCGTTTCTGTCGGAATGTCGAACAAAGCCCTCTAGCGACGACATGTGAAAATAAAAACTTCAAATATTATAACATTTGTAGCCAAAAAGCTCTTTCAAGCGCCCTTTGTTAAAATCTTAGCCGTTTCGAAATAAAGGGGTGATTAAAAACCTTTGAATACCCCACCACTTTATTTTAGATACGTCAAAAAGTGCCAAACAAAAAAAGTTCAGATTATCCTCGACTTTAAAGATCAGTTATTTTTTTATTAGGTTAATACAGCAGAATTCACAGAAACATTACTTTTTTAGATTCAAGATTTCAGCGGTCATTTCACAAACTTGAAAACATTTTCCAGGTTTTTGTATTGGCCGTTTTAGTAATAACTTTTTTTGCGCAAGCCTCTACGATGGATAGTTTCCCAGGTACAGTACCTCGCATTCTTAGTTGACCACCCTGTACAAGGTGTCTCACAGTCTTATTAGTTTGGATTCGTTTTAATTAGAACCAATTTAACATTATCGTTAAGGCGATTTTGAAAATCAAATCCATGAGAGTGAAACAATTATTCTGACTTTTCAACCGCGTGAAGCAAGTACAGTGATCTAATTTACCTTCGCAACTTATTTTACGAGTTTTTTTATGTGTTTTATGTTGAGGATTGTTCTTATGTTAGAACAATTAGACTAACATTATGATCTTGATTAATGTTTATCAAACATTTAGGTTTTTAAATTAACATTTTACAGTTTTATTTTATTTTGTGTTAAGTAGTTATTTTTCACAGTAAGGAGCTAACATTTTTTATGCCCTTTTGCGTATTTTTATAACTGGTTTGGTATTATTTAGTTATTATTGCTCATTTTAGTAAGAGTGAAGACTTAATTGTGTAGAATATAAGCGGGCGATAGAAAAAGTTTTAGTAATTGCCTTTCCAAAATTATTGATTAATGCAAACATTAAGTAGCATTTTTAATAATTTTAACCTTTTGTGTATTTAACAGTTATTTGACACCCGTTTATTCATTATTTTGAATTAAAATAAATTTAATGAACTTTTTCGAACCGATCTTTAAGTCTCTAAAGTTAAATAGAAGTTAGTATTTGATTGAGAGAGTAAGTATCCTGTTTTCTACGATCACTCTAGATTATTATCATTACAGCCGAGAACCTTTTACCACGAAATTTCTATTGTAGTGGTGCATGTAATATTTGTTATTCTAATTGAGTCCATTTTAAGAGTACCTGTAAATTTTGAAGCAATTTTTCAGATTCCTTACCACTTACTACACAACGTTTTCGGCAAACTGGTTATCTTAATGAACTGGCGAGATACGTAGTGAGAATTGAGCGCGTTACAATACAAAGACACACGCACACGCGCGCACATACACACACGCGCGCACGCGCACCTAAGCAGAGCACATACTTTAGTCAATAATTTTATATTATTTATATTTAGCTTGATTAATAAACGAGTACTAATGTGAAGCCAGTAAAATGCTGCTATATTTATTTGCAAAAAATGGGACTATAATGTTCTGAACAGCAACGCAAAATTTAATGGAATTTAATCGGAATTTGTCCAAAAGCATGGCAAATCTCGAGGAATGTTATTCTAGGTTAACTCTCGGCAACTTAAGTTACATTACTGCAGTTGCAACGTAACCGTTATGGAATAGTTATTAAATAATTAAATAGTTTTTCAATAAGAATGTAACCATTAGCTTTACATTCAAATAACTGGTAACGTCATGCTTACACATAACAGGGATATGTAATACATTCTTTGCAATCTAACAATAATTAGCAGCAAATCAATGTTAAATTGGAAAAATACAATTCAAACATAAGACAGGCAACCCACTATTTAAATGCACTATGAGCGCATAAGTTATATTAAATTCTATTTATGAATGTACTCGATTATATATTTATTTGCATTTGTCAAATGCTACACATAGTGTGATTCAACCAAAGATTAATTTGCAAGAAGGGTTTTTATGTGTATTCCTAAATTCATCGCTCCTGCTTTATATAGTAATTCTAAAAGCCCCCTAAGAATAGTTAGCGCAAGCCACCACTGACACACGCACGCACGCACCCCCTCGCCCACACATACGCACAGACGCTATTACACATAGTTAATTATTTTAAAAAAATTGGAAAAACATATTCTAAAACATTTGGCAAAGTTGCATCTTAAGTTTTCAATAGTGCAAATCTTAAAAAAATGCGTTATAGTATAGAAGCACAAATAAAGGAAATATGTCACTTTCCAAGAAGAACATTAAGTGCCCCATGGAGGGGCAATTTCGTCCATTATGTTAAATTATTTTATTAGCCATTTTAAAATTTTGCAGAATGAAGCAAGAAAGACCAGTATATGTTAAACGTGATAGGGGAGTGGATCTTGATACAAGCGAAAGGCTGAGGCTATTATTAGACTGTGCCGATCTTGCAACAAGTCGTTCTTAATGAAAGTTAAAGTGCTGTAATTTACTCATCAAATTACAAAACTGGCGAAATGCGTTAATCAGTAAAAAATAAAACAGTAAAAATCTATTCGCGATAATGATATTTTGCAAGCTGTGTGTAAATATGCTATAACGCGCGTGATATCTACACGTTCACTTGATTATCGGTGACCTGCATTATATCGTGAGTTCATTTTACTTATTCTAAATATATATCCATTCCAACAACGAATAGCTATTTTGGCCTCCTATCTCCAAAAAATTCGAAAATTAACATATTTGCACCAAACGATTAATAATAATTTATACAGCAGATGTACATAGAAAAAACCCAGCATTTTACATTTTTTAATATTTTATGAGGGAAAATAGTTTCCCCGTAAACGCCCCTATACTTAGCATAAACCACGTATCTTCAGTTTTTTTAGCAAGAACCTGGCATGTAGGCAATAGATACGGGCCTTTAACGTAGGAAAATCTATATGCTAGGTTTTTCTCTAAGGAATAGGGCAAATCCCCTATGGGCGCTGTCGCTGGCAGGTTTTCCCACATTTCATTGATTTGTTTCGACTTATTAGCAGCAGAGAGCATTTTCAAAAATTGAATTGAGTATTCATGTTATTTGCTCAAAAATCTCAACATTCATAAAAGCAGTGTTAATTAGTGACGAGAGCCAGCATTTTGGTTTGGTATATTTACATTTTGTATTAATACCACTACCACTTCATCAACATATCGGTGAGCATTCATATTGCCTCGGATGTTTACCAACTGAGACCTGCTTCCATAAGCAATAGCACCCCATATCATAACAGTGTGGTACACATGCCGCTCAACAGAAAACTGCACATTGCGACGTTCCCCACGTCTACGTCTGACCCTCATGCGACCATCGTATATTCACAAGCAGAATCGGGATTCGTCACTGAAAATCACCCTATGCCATTCTACGTCGCAATCCAGACGAAAGGTACACAACTCCAAACGTTTCTGTGGATGACAAGCCGTCAGCGGAAGCGCAAGACATGGTCAATAGGACTTCAAGCCAAAAGCTCTAATTCGACGGTAAACTGTACCAGGACGTCCTTCGTTTCCGAACCATTGATCGGCCATTAAAGCCATTAACCGGAGATGGCGGCCCTAGACCACAATTGTCTGTCTTGGCAGTCCACTTCCTCTTCTACGACGTTTTGGCCTTCTCCATACCATGCTTGATAGCACCGTACTACAGAGGATTGATTACGGTTAAGACTATTAGCTTTTTCTCTGAATGAAAAACCACCTTCACGTAAGCCAATAATGCAACCTCTGTAGAATTCACTCAGTTGTCGATAATTGTAACGTTGCCACATTCTAGGCATAATCGCAGCCTCAAAATGCAAAGAAAAACACAAAGCAAAAGAAATGCATAATTTCGATTGTTACAAGTAAAACGCCAAATTTTCCATGGCTACTGAATTATTTTGAATGAAATTTTAATCAATCACTACATTTGACTAGATAAATATTTCTGCCAAGTTTGGTCCAAAAATTCCAACGCCATCATGGATGTTGCATTTTTTATGTCACAGAGTACATCTTAACACTCTGTGGAAGAATTAACACATTGATGTGTTCTAGTATATAAATTTCAAGTGTAAGTGTCAATACTTTTATTACCAGAATATTACCTTATTTCTTTAGATTAATCATTTATTCTGAAGAAAAAATGCACATTTTTAGGAAAAATGTAGTTTTTGGTCTATCCTCTATATCATATCCATTAGAGTTTTTTTGCAAAATCAATATTAAATTATAATCAAGATAAATGCAGCTACAACTTGTATATGTATTAGGTATGTCTTCAAGGAGAAAGAAAATATTAGAAATGGCGCAGCAGGAAACTGAATTGGATCCAACCTCGAAAAAACTGCTAATGTCCATTTATGCGAAAGATGATATCTAAATTGGTATTCTAGAACCATTATCGAGCTGTCTGATACAAGCTCCGCCATCTAGAATATCTTCTAAGGAAATTTAGTGGAACGAAAATAATACTGATGGATCTTTTTTACAAGTGTCATCTAGTCGTAGTGGATTTTGCATTCAGCCAAATATTGAAAATGATGATGTTGAATTATCAATGTCGTGCTACAACGAATGATATAGATTCAAGCGACGATGTTGATGACACCGACATTTTAAACATGAATAATCCTAACATCGAAATATCACCGACAGATGAACAGCGTATTGCAGCTAACGGTAAGGTTTTTCTCAAGTTGTACAAGAACTAGATGTTAATTTAAACCATACACGTTTCAGACTCACAGCAAGAAACAGAAATACATCAACAACGTAGATCAGATTTTAACGACAATATCTTAGAAACTGAAAGTCAGACAAGATTTGTAGATATTATTGGAAGTATTCAAAATCCACCTAATGGCGAAGAAAATGAATCTCCTAAATTAGATGCCGAACAAGGTTTATATATAAAATACTTATCTTTTTTGGGATTTTTTAATGGTGTACTTTAAATTATATAATCTAAACGTTTCGATAACACTTACAGTTATCTTCGTCAGTAGTAATGTTTGTTAGAAATTGTTAAAGATGTAGTAAACAATTTTGTCAAATTTGACAATTCCTAGCTCATCTAAATAGCCGCGCACCCTCCATAAAATTCACAATGGGATTGGAGTCGGAACAAAACCTGCCATGCTTGTACACAGGAATGACAACACTTTCACGACAAGTGTATACAGGAAACCTACCCACACGGGGAGGTACCTACACTACAACTCCAATCACCACAAAAACGTGAAGTTAGGTGTGGCCAATGCTTGTACGATAGAGCAAAAACGATATGCTCAAAACAAGAGCACAAGAAAAAGAAAATATCGCTAGAACACTCAAAGAAAGTGGCTACCCCGATCTAACACCTAACCTAAACAGCGAAAGGGTAACCGAAAAGGAAGAACCTAAATATACATCGATAATACCATATATGCAAGGTACCTCAGACCAAATACGAAGGATAGGTAGCAAATACAAGATAGGCACTGCCTTCAAATCCACCAGAATGCTCAGGGGAATATTAACCAAAGCCAAACCATACGATGAAGATCAGAATTCCAAGAATTGTGTATATAACCTACCATGCGAATGCGGCAGAGCATACATAGGAGAGAGCAGTAGACCACTCAAAGTGAGAACGCAGGAACACAAGAACACCGTCCGCAAGGGCGAAACAAAGATTCTTCAATCGCCGAACATGTCTAGAACGAAGACCACCGCATCCAATGGGATAACATACAGATAGTGGCAAAAAACGCAAACATAACTCGTCGAAAACTCAAAGAAGCCACATACATCGCACTAGCAGAAAATCCAATAAGCCAAGCTAGTGTCAAAATGAAACCCGTATGGATTCCAATAATGCGCGAAGACCTTAAGCGCAATACACCTGCGCAACATGCGCAATAAACTTCTGCGCAACCACGAAAAAGTTTTATATATATATATATATATATATATATATATATATATATATATATATATTACTTAGTGGCTCAGTGGTGAAGATGTCAGACTAGTAAGTGAAAGGCACCAAGTTCGAATCTGAGAGTAGTCAAGTACTTGGGAAAAAATTATATATAACATATGAATTCGACTCAAGTGAGAAAACAGTCCTTATCAGGACTAAGCCTGATCACGGAAGCAGAGTTCGTTTCCGAAACGTCGCGCTCAAAAAGCATAAACTGTGGAAATAGGCCGATCAACTCCACTAATAGGAAACCACAGTTACAAAACACTTATAATACAGAATTTTCTGGAATTGTTTCTGTTATGTAAGTTGTGGCTCTAAAAAGGACCGATTTGAAGGAGGAAGGTTTTTAGTGCCCCCGTAAAAGCTCGAAATACTGACCATCACACTCTATGCATTGCTGAAGCCTCTCATGATTAGACAAATCTGCAGCTTCAATTTCGGCTCTCGGTATGTTACGTATTGCGTTACGAATCCGGTTTTTCATATCTTCTCTAGTAGTAGGTTGAGTCCGAACGCGATGTCCTTTAAGCGCCCCCATAAATAGAAATCGAGGCGAGCTAAGCCTGGCGATCGCGGTGGCCATGGAAACAGACTTCCTCTTCCAATCCACCGCTGTTGAAATACTGCATTAATATGCTCTCGCACATTAATAGCAAAATGTACTGGCCAACCATCCAACTGCAAAAACAGTTTTTGCCTTGTTTCCAGAGGCACATCTTCCAACAACAACGGTAATTGATTGGCCAAAAAGTCAAGAAATGCATTGCCATTTAGGGGTATGCCACACCATACGTTTAAACTTCAACGTCCTTGGCGCTGAACTTTACGCAACCAATGGGGATTTTCTGCAGACCAGTAAGGCATATTGTGCAGATTGACCCTCCCGTCACTACTGAAGGTGGCTTCATCGGTCCAAAGAATTTGAAATAAAATTCTCTATTTTCGCGTATCATACCTAACATCCAATGGCAATAGTTTAAGCTTCGATCAAAATCTTCCTCTTTCAAGGCCTGATGCAAAACGACATAATATGGTTGCATTCTTAAAGTAATTTAAAAAAGTTTAAACGAACACCTATATATTTTGATTGCCATTAGAACTTAACTATGTTCCTTCAAAATATTTTGAACCGTTGTCCGTGATATGCCCAACTCAGTGGATGTGCTAACATGAGGATTTCCTTCAATATAGCGCAGTACACGGTTAATATTTTCTTGTGTTCTTCCAATTCTCTGCCGTTGAAACATAGGCCGAAAACTACCATTGGCTCGTAAGCTCGCCACTAATCGGGGAAAAACTCTTACATCGCAAGGACGCCGATTTGGATATCGAGTCGCGTAAACTCTTTTAGCTACTGCGGCATTCTGAAGACATTCAAAATAAACCGCAAGCATATCAACAGCTTCATTATTCGTGAAACGCATTTTGAAAGCACAAAAATTGCTCAAAGTAACGCGAAAGTATTGACAACTATTGACAATTTGAGGATTATGTATGTTTTGTTTAGGTATCTGTTTCCATTGCCTGCTTCTATTAATTGTATTTTTCGTATATATCCATAGTGAATATGCATTGAAATAAACAAAAATAGGCCTTTCGTATAACTTTTAGCATTGCTTACTTGCCCGTAGTAATTTCAAAAAGGGTGATTTTATTCTGGTGTATAAATTTACAAACATTTAAAATCGCAATTTCTAGGTAACCTATTCAAGCCGAAATTGAAGGTGCAGTTTTGTCTACCCATAAGAGGCCTCAGCAATGCCAGAGTGATGGTCAGCATTTCGAGTATTTACGGGGCATTAAAACCTTCCTCCTTTAAATCGGTCCTTTTAGGGCCACAACTTACATAATAGAAACAATTCCAAAAAATATAGTTAAAAAAATAAAAATTTAAGGGATTTTCGTATAAAGTTTTCTTTGGCCGATATTTTAGGTTAGGAACAAGATATCGAGATTCGGTTTTCGCGAGCTTGTTTAGGCATCATTTAGCTACTTGCTCATGTAAAAAAGTCATACCAATGCTTTTAATTTTTTTGCGAAAATTAATCGTTTCTGTCGGAATGTCAAACAAAACCCTCTAGCGACGACATCTGAAATTAACAAAACTTCGATTATTTTATTATTTGTAGCACAAGAAAAGCTCTTTTCAACGCGTTCAAGTTTGTTAAAATCGGATTAGCCGTTTCGAAGATGCGGGGGGTGATTAAAGGAAACCTTTGAATACCCCCCACCACTTTATTTTTATAGATACGCCACAAAGTACCAAACGAAAAAAGTTCAGATTATCCTCGACTTCAAAGATCAGTTATTTTTTTATTAGGTTAATATAGCAGAATTCACAGAAACATCACCTTTTTAGATTCAAGATTGCAGTTACGCCCCCTAGCGGCCATTTCAGAGACATGAAAATATGTTCCATAGTTTTTGTATTGGCCGTTTTAGTAATAACATTTTTTTTCGCAAGCCGCTACGATGTATAGTTTCCCAGATACAGTATCTCGCATTCTTAGTTGGCCACCTCTTACAGAAAGTTCCTAGAAACTCGTCCCAATGAGAAATGTTCATATGAGGTTTATCGAAAGGTAGTGAAAAGTAAGTAAATTTCATTCACAATTTTAGGGCATGAGGGATGTGAGCTTTGTGAAGGGCTTCAATTGCAAAATACCTCACATAAGACGACAAACTTTGAGAAAAATTGTGAAGTATTCCAGGAATGGGAGTTACACGTTAAAAGGGCAGACAACTCCAGAGAATGGAGAAGAGACTGTGAAGCAGTTTTCGAACCAAACACGGTTAGAGTTGCAGCTCATCTCGAGAAAGTGATTATGCTTCCCCAGAGAATAGTGGCATATAACGTAAGTTTTGTGTCTCTACGAACATTGCGGAAAAATAAGCCTTATGCAACATTATGGCAAGAGGAAATAACAGGGAGAAGCAAGGAAGCAATTATTTGTACCTTTTATGCATTCTTGTTGCATAATCGAGATGCAGACCATATTGTATTCTGGCTAGACAACTGCTCTTCACAAAACAAAAATTGGGCATTTTTTTTTCATTTTTAATTTTTGTAATAAATTCCAGCAAAAGTAGCAGCTAAGGATATTGTCATAAATTAGTTTGAACCAGGCCATACTTTTATGCAGTTTTCACTACCAGGTAGAGCTATCATTGAAAGAAAAGAAGGTCTACGATTTTCAGGACTTCGTTGAGGCCGTTGAAATTTGCAATCTGAAGCATGTTACAGTCAAAGAAATGACGGTAGATGATTTTTTTGATTGCAAAGACTTCTCCTCACAGGCCAAATAACTTCCCGCAACCCATGCAAATATTATCGTCGCATCCCAACGTTCGGCACTTAGAAACTGAAATGGAAGAAATAAATGAAAGTCAATCTCAAAAAACTTCGCACGAATGACAAGTAGTAAAAAGGAGGAAAATGTATTCTCGACCCTTCGATAATAATGTAGATTTACAAAGTCAAACTAGAGATTACAATATGTTTAACTTGCGATACAACGCACAGGAAGACACCATAGAAACACACAAAGATGAATCATGGTCAACATCTACAGTAAATAAACCTCATCCAGTATATATACACGGAGTTGTTAATTACGATGCGATGACTCAGAATCTATCAAAAATCCTAGCAGCTGAGCAGTACACTTCTAAAAGAATAGCAAAGAACGTTGTTAAAATAAACTCCAACACCTCTTATTCATGCCGCAAACTTATAAAACATATCGACAACGAAAAAATAATATTTCATACTTACCAAATCAAAGAGGAAAGGGCGTTCAGAGTAGTTATAAGAAACCTTCACCCAACAATTGATACCAAACTAATAAAATATGAGCTAAAGGAAAAAGGACACATTGTACGTAATCTAATGAATATAAGGCGCAAAGTTGATAAAACACATCTCTCTTATTCTATGTGGATTTAGAGCCTGCCAAAAATAACAAAGAGATATACGAGTTAAAAACGCTATTGAATATGATGATTACTGTTGCACCAAGGAGAAAGAATCACAACATAATTCAATGTACTCGTTTCCAGTTGTATAGACACAGCAAAACATAGTGCAGAAAACCATATGCTTCGTGAGATTCGGCGATGATTATAATACAATGACATGCACTGAATCCAGAAACACGCCTGCTATGCGATGGCCCCCATCCAACAAATTATAAGGGATGCTTAATGTATCAACAACTTCAGTCTATAAGAGGAAATACTAACAAAATTAGAACGCAAGCACAAAAAATCCCAAGAATGGATACAATAGCTTCCAATAGAACGATTAGACCTCAATTAAGCTACGCAGCAGCTACTTCTGGACGACAGTCAATGGCAATACCAAATACGTTCAACAATTTCCAAAATCAAAGAAATTACAACAATAGCAATGACATATAACTATCTCAATTCTTACCAAAACTTGAAGCTATGTTCACCCAGTTAATGCAACAAAACTCCATGATGATCAACCTACTTTTAAGCCGCATAACCAAACTTTCTCATTAATGGATACATTAAGAATAGTTACGTGGGTTGCAAACGGATTCTTACAACACCGTTTGGAAACTGAAGCATTCCTCAATACCTAAAAAATTGATATACTTCTAGTATATCAATTATACATTTCACCGAATACAGTTACCTCAATATCCATAATAATAAAACTAACTACACTTGTCATCCCAATAATACAGCTCACGTTAAAACAGCGACAATTATTAGCAATAAAACTTCACATTATCAAATATATAAGTACGAAATACATCACATACAAGCTACAAACGTCAAAATTCACGTATGATAGTATCAGCGGTATACTGCCCACCGCGACACACATAACACAAAATCAGTTCGAAGATTTCTTTAGTTCATTGGGAGCCAGACTCCTAGCCGGCGGCAATTTTAATACCAAACACCCCTCATGATGTTCTAGTCTAAAAGGGCGAAAAGGGGATGGCAACTATATAAAACCATCATTGATAATCACTTTAATACAGTAGCTACAGACAGACCCACCTATTGGATTAGTTACTTGAATAAACTGCCGGATGTTTTAGATTTATTCATTACAAAAAACCTCTAGCCTAATTATATGGACGTTATCGATTGGTACGGACTTAAGCTCAGATCACTCCGCTATCATATGTACGCTAAGTACATCAATTATTAAAAAAACCTACAAAACCAAGTCTACACAACAGCCGTACACATTACAGCATCTTTAGACAATACGCAACAGTTCAATCGAAACACCGCAACTGAAATTGAGAAAGCAGTACAGCAGTTAACGCATAATCTACAGTATGCAACATGGGCTACACCTACAAAATTGTAATGACACTATCAACAACTAACCACTAATCATCAGACATAAGATCGCTGAGAAGAAGAAAAAAAAGAATGAAATATTTAGAGACTACATTAATAACTTACCTTCTTGTCAACATAACGACTATTCCTTATGGCGAGCAACCAAAAAACCGAAGCAATCTATTATTCCTACTGCTCCCATTCGTAAAAATTATGGTACTTGGGCTCGTAGTGATGAAGGGAAAGTTGAAGTATTTGGTGAACATTTAGCTGCTATCTTCCAACCACATAATTCATCAACCCCTCAAGACGACCATCGTTACAATTGTTACTTACGCGGATGAATCAGCCATACTATCCTCCCACATAGATTCACTCCAGGCAACAACGAATCGACAGAACGTACTTGAGGCTGGACAACAACCTGCCGAACAAAAATCAATGAAAATAAATCAGCATTGATAACATTCACCCTTCGAAAAATTGATCCACATCCGGTAACCTTTGATAGATACAGAACACCTAACAAAAAAGATGTTAAATATCTTAGATTACACCTCGACAACAACCTCACTTGGAAGACGCGTATAAAAACGAAAAGGAAAGAACTAGATATTCGTGTCAAGAAAATGACATGACTCCTCGGGTGTAAATCTCAACTAAGTTTAACAAAGTATTGCATAATGAGACCATAACAGTGCCGTATGGACATACGGGATCCACTTCTGGGGCTGTGGTGAATCATCGAATACAGGGATACTTAACGTTTTCAAAACAAAGCACTTCGCGCAACAGCAAACGCCGAATGGTATGTGAATAAACGAATATTACACAACGAGCTAAAAGTTCCTTGGATTAAGGATGTAGTGAAAGACTCCTGCAACAAGTACAAGAACCGCATCAGTGATCACCCTAGTGTATTAGTGCAAGATCTGTTAAATAATATAAGTGTGATATGGCGCTTAAAACGAACAAAGTTTAGTGATCTGACCAATTAATTTAGTAATAGGGGGTAGTCCTTTTATATTGCCTCCCACATGTCATGTACTATGTCAAACCATTTGCTTCTTAGTCTATTAGACTAGTTGTAAATAGCAGTAAATAAATAAAAATATATATATATATATATATATATATATATATATATATATATATATATATATATATATATATATATATATATATATATATATATATATATATATATATATATATATATATAATATATATATATATATATATATATATATATATATATATATATACAGGGTAGCCCAAAAATTCATAACTTTCAAAATAATTTTTTTGGGGAAAATCTCTCGCACAGGTCGAATTTTCTTTTTGTTGGGCACATTTTAGTATAAAAAATTTTCACCAAAAACTCAACATGACGGCCACGCGCCATTTTGTAAAAAAAATTTAAATGAAAAAAGGGGATCATGTCATGAGCGATCACTTGGTTCCCGAGTATTCCGCCCCAGACATTCAATGCCCTTCTATTTTGATGAACAATTTTATGCATCCAAGGGTTTGAAGTAATGCATCTCGTGTCGATTAACAGACAGATTACTCCTAAATAAGATTTTATGCATAATGTTCCAGCCGTTATTAATCAAATTGTTTATGGTTTCTCAAAAATTTACTCGATTTTAAAAATCATCACCAAAAAGTGCAAGATATAGCTCAAGGCACTAGAGATGCTACTTGTGTTTTATGCAATTCGATTAATACTGATTCGCGATGTTAGTTTCTGCCTCTATTTCTCTGCAACTCAATGTTGGATTTTCTTGTAACATTAAATGAACTTCCAACTCCAGGTTTTCGTCTATTTTTTGTGCTAATATTTTTTTTTCGTGTACGTAACGCGCCAATAAAATGGTACGATACGCTTCACCAAAAGTGTATATTAATTAGTTCTTAGCGTGTAAAATTCATCTTGAAACATAATCTTCACACAAAAATTTACAAATTGTAACATTGACAGAACCCCACTCTATTTTTATCGTTTTAAGTAGAAAAGTTTCTCGAAATTTAGGTATTTTCGGAAAGCAACCTGGATTTTTATATTGAACTATACAAACCTTATATTGATGGAAAGTGGAAAGTTTGTCAAAAAAGCTTTTGAATAGTTCAATAATAAATAAGGGATACAATTTAAAAAAAAAATGAGTTTTTGATATTTCTAATTTGTCATGTTTAAAAAATCGAAGTAGGCATTTGCCACCAAGTCGGTTGATCAGTAACAATTAAAAGATGCGGCAAACATTCAGGAATCAAACGGCGTTAATTACTTTGACGCCACAAAACAAAATTGATGATCTGTAAAAACCACCACTATAAAAGTGATTAATAATTAAGTATAAAACCCAAAGATAAAATCAAGCTGGGTAGATTCCATTTAAAAAGCGTAACTTTAAGGTTTTTTTTAATATTGGGACACCCTGTGTATACATTGCAATATTTCTAAAATGTGCATATATATAACGGTTATTGCTGCAATTGTGTTTGATAAAAGACGAAGGCAACAAATGAAAAAACTTAACGGAAAAGATTACATGACTTTTATGTATTTTAGTCAACCTGAAGAAACTATGCATGAATCCTCACAGTTCCGTGTTTTACAATTGTGCACGTGAGCTTTTGCTTTAAGTTCATGTGATATTGTTTTTGCATACATTGTACAATTTAATACATAGATACATCGGATGGTCAGAATTGAAATTTGAAAAGGACAGCAACTTTTAATTCTAATGTTCAAACTTCGCGGTGTCGACCGGTATCAAAACTTCTTTTTTTGAAAGTTCCAGATTCATGTAGCCTTATATGAACCCTGGAAAACGCGTTGTGAGAAGCAGATATACGACTAGGATACGGTTGCGTATAATGACTACTAACTTTCAAGGAATTTTCGTTTGCTCTCCCGTACATAAAATACATATCTGCCATTTTAGCATTAGTGAAATTATCCATTACTGTTCTTATATATTTAAGTAATATCAGATAACAAATTTTTGATTGAATTAATGCAGTGGCACCATGCAAATTTATGATATCCGTGTGCGTGTGCGCGTGTGCGTGTGCGTGTATGGATGTATGTTAATATTCACGATAACTCCATAACGAAAATACCTACGTACTTAATATTTTGTGTTTAAGCTTGTTTCTATTTGGCTGTTAACTGTTTTGAACAACCCTTGCCAGTCATTAACGCCTTTACACCAGGTATCTTTAAAATGAATGTTATTCCTGTCAGCAAAAAGGCAGCAAACCTGACAGCAAGCAGCTTGCAAACAAGTTGAATAGCATAGCCATTTTCGTTCCACCTTCCGTCCGTCTTGGTAGTGTAATTGTAATACGACGAAGAAAAGCTTGTTCCTTTTGCATCCTTTTTGAACCCATCTTCTGTTGACACTGGCCAGGTTGTAAAATATGTTCACTATCACTTTCAATAATGACTGAATTTAAATCATCTAGTTCTTGTGTATCTTTAGTTGAGGATGGGGACTGTTCAGATTCAGTAAAAATGGATGTATTTGCACTAGTTTTCGTAAAAAAAGTGTCCAACTTAGCAAATTTAGTATCAATGGCATGTTATTTGTTCTTCCGAAGTTTTCGTTTTTGTACGCCACTTAAAAAACCTTTTTATCTGTATTGAAACCACTCATTTTTTGAAAAACTTTAATGAGTTCGAATATTTTCTACAAAATAAAATTAAATATTACACTACGATAATATAATTCAACCGATCGCTGTTCTGAACTGAAACTAAAATGTAACTGATGTTTTGCGAAACTAAATAGTAATAACTCAAACTGAAGCATAGTCTGTATAGTGTTGTTTGTTTGGTAAGCCGAGCTTCGTATATGACACGAGATAAAGATGTAACTTAAGATGTAATTTATTTTACGCAAGTCTAACACGATCTCTTATTATAAATATAGATAGGTCACCAACTACATATCTCTATAATTTGTACTGGTAATTACAATACGGAAATACATTCTTAAAGATTTATATAAACGCTAGATTAACAATTTATTTATACGCGAATGTTTGGAACTCCCTGCCTCATGAATGAGTGATGTTTATATACTCTTGCTAAGGTTTCCAAAAAGTTCTCGATGCTTCCCTTTTGAAGATATCACTGATGAATCACTTAATTCTTATCTACACACAATAGATTATTAATAAGATGACTAATATCTAGACCTGCTGTGAAACATCATATCATGCTTCCGGTAGTAGACATAGTAGTATTTTGTTTCGTCACTAATAATAATGTTGGATTTAAAAAATCCTGTAAAATTTTATTGTAACTGCGAGCCGGCATCGACTTTCGCGAAAAATGATGACAAGACAACGCAACCATCAATTTTAAGAACCGCTGATATACGATGCACACAGCGTACATAATACTTGTGAAATTATATTATTAATTAATCTTTGAACTTTGATTATATTATTCATCAACTACTGTGTACCTATTAGCTTCTTCGTCATCAGGGATTCGGGATAGAACAGGTTTTGTAAATGAACCAAATTCTTTTAAATTAGATTCCAAACGTCGAAAAATGAATTTACCAGGTTGCCTCCGTTCAGGATATTTATCCAAATACATCAGCTCAGTAACTACACAATTTTTGTGGGATAAGATGTAGCATGTCAACATATAGAACTTTTCTTCGTTTGTAAAATTTCGTCTTTCCAAAGATACACTTATTGATTAATTATAATTATAAATTAACTAAACAGAACCAAAAACATAATGCACAAAGTAATGGTAATAAAAACAACTTAAAATGCCTACAATTCAAATAACAACGATCGCAAGGCAATAAAACTAAGTTAAACAGTTTTCAAGAAAATGTTAAATAAGTGTTATTTTATCAAAGCCTTCTAATATTAACTGATATATGAAAAATGTAAAAATGGAAATCCAAATTTTTCAGCTTCAAAACCATAATTTGTAATACATGGTTAAATTCGTAATAAAAAATACTCTCGAATACAGGGTGTTTCGTTGGTTGCGGCGATATCTTTTAAAATAAATTAAGGAATTGCGAAAAAAGAAAAACCCAAAAATCGCATTTCGTTTTAAATCTCGAAAACGATAAACAATAATGAACTTTTGCAAACTACATGTGAACATGTCCTAAATTATACATTTCCCTATTGAAACAGTCTTCGTATCTCTTACCGTTTTCAAGATCCCCATGCTGTTCATCCCTATCTTGGGCACGTTGTATGTTATTATACCAAGAAGAGATCTGATTAAAAGGTGGAAAGTTTGAGCTACATATTACGGACACCACTTATTTATGTGATCGTCACAAATTAGTAATGATTTTGGGTATATTCCTGAAGTTGACAGGTTTAATGTAAGACGAGATCCTGAATAAAGTACTAGTAAGGTACGCGTTTTCCTGTACATTTTGGTCAAGACAAGATAAACTGAGATCGAATGATGTCGCATTCATGGATCTCATCTTGTGTGTATAGATTCATACCCGTTTTATACGCATATTAATGCTTACTGCTACTTTTAGATGCAAAATTTATTTCGTATAAACTGTTGATATATTCATTTAGTACAATAATATTGAAATATTCCACCATACGTTTCTCAAAATTCATGAATTCGTTTGAAGAATCTGGAACACTGGAACTGTCGGACCAGTATCAAACAAAATACGCAGGACCAGTATCAAACAAAATACATAGCTTTGATATGCTTTCGAAGTTTGGGACACTTCGCAGGTCATAAATCTAATACCAGAATAGATCTAAACATTTCTACAAAATGGAAAAAACAACTGTTTGGGGAAAATCGTATTTATTTTTCTACATAGTCTCGTTTCAGCTGTACACGTATTGTTCAACGCTTTTCAAGACCATTCAACCCTTCACAAAATATTAACTATCCAAACCTCCAAAATATCCATTCATAGCTGCGATGATTTCAGTATTCGATGAAAATTTATTTCCAGCTAACCATTTCTTGAGATTTGGAAACAAAAAGAAATCCGACGGAGCCAAGCCTGGCGAATAGGCTGAATGTTCAATTAACTAAAACTGTAGTTTATGCAGTTTTGCCATCACAATTGACAACTTGTGGGATGGGGCGTTATCCTATTGGTACAAGACCTTTTTCTTTGCCAAATGAATCATTTTACGTTTGATTTCTTTATTCCGTCTGTCCAATAACGACGCATAATGCTCGGCCGTTATTGTCCTCCTGTGTCGCCATGATTTTACGAGCAGACGAAATCGTCTTTGCCTTCTTTGGAGTTGACTCTCCACGTTTTCTCCATTGTTTGACTGCTCCTTGATTTCCTGAGTGTAGTGGTTAATCCACGTTACGTCAACAGTTATGAAACGTCGCAACAACATTTTTCATTACGTTTGGGCATGTCTAGGCATTTCTGAGAAATGGTCATTCGAACTCAGTTTTGGTCGATTGTCAGCAGACGCGGCGCAGCACCCATCTAGCACTAGGCTTTCTCATGTCCAAATCTTGATGTAAGATACACGGTCGTACGAATTGATTACATACACCGCTATCTTACAATACTTGACACAATTTCATGGACTTTTGCAATTGTTTCTTTATCGGTAGCTGTTTTTGGTCTGCCAGAACGTGGTTCATCCTCTATGCTTGTTCTACCGCGTTTAAATTCAACAACCCAGTTCGCAACTGTTTCATACGATGACGAAGTCTCAACATGAACTCCATGTTTAACATTTAAGCTTTTAAAAAAGAATGATTGATAATGCACGTTACTCGTTCTTATTTACGATTAAGAAAATGCGCAAGTTCTTTACTTGTATCGATAGTAACGGCATGTGTTTATATTCAATTTATTTGAAAATTTAACAACTGTTGTACTAACAATGGCGCTTTTAAAACAAGTTATCAGCAAGCACGAATAACGCCATTTGGTGATTCATTCTAGAAACATTTCCCATTGAAAGTAAAAGGTACAAAAATTCTGAGTGCCCTAAAGGTCATTAATTATCATCGT
The DNA here is from genome assembly GCA_036346205.1 of Vesta saturnalis. NCBI lineage: Eukaryota > Metazoa > Arthropoda > Insecta > Coleoptera > Lampyridae > Vesta > Vesta saturnalis. The sequence goes on from JARFJB010001417.1 coordinate 843,208, forward strand.
TTATTAAAATTTGTTTGTTTTTGAAGATCTCTAAACTACATAGCAACCAATTTTATACTTATTACTAACATGTTTCAAAAGACACCTTTTCTACTATAGTTTATTCGCTGCTGAGTGTCCGATATGGAATTATCCCCCACAAGCCCTTGACCAATTTGTGCTAAAGCGAAATGTAAATAATGCGACGTTTAGTTAAATACCGACCGTTCGTAGTGTTCTGCAAAAATCAACCGTAATACTTTAGTAAATAGTTTCGACAGTGAATCATATTCCCTTGAAGTCGGAACTAAGTTGCCCCTTACTTATAGCAGTAGTTCGCAAACATTTATTCATACGTATAACGTTAGCTTACCCATTCAAATATTTTATCATCGATTTTAATTCTTAATAAAAAGTAATAATTATATATTTAGATAAAAAATGTACTCAGAATGTGAAAAAATGTAGTAATATTTTTATGGTACAAGTTAGAACAACACGAAATAGAAAATAAAACTTTCTCAAATAATTATTACCTGTTACTATAAATCGTAATAGGTAAAATAAATACAATTTGTTATACGAGTAAGTGTATAAACTTATTTAGATTATATATTTTGAGAAATCTTTATTTTCTATTTCGTTTTGTTGTAGCTTGTACCATAGAAATATTACTATATACCTGCGAATTTATACATCTCGTATTTCTTAAAATATACTACATTTTTAATCTAAATATATAATTATTACTTTTTATTGACAACTAAAATCTATGACAAAATATTTGAATGGGTGAGCTAACGTTATACGTATGAATAAATGTTTGCGAACTACTGCTGAAAGTAAGCGGCAACTTAGTCCCGACTTCAAGGGAATATGATTCACTGCAGCAATTTTTTTTAATTCTTTATTATAATTTTGAACTGAAACGGGAATATTAAGCAATCTGTGAACCGATCAATTAATAGCCACAAATTTATGCTGTCTGTAGTGATTGCAGTCATTGGTTGTGAATTTTTTAGAGCTAGTTTCCTTACGATAAATATCTACATCTAATGTACTACTATTTCTTGTAACCAGTGTATCAAGGAATTGAGACTGTTAGGTAAATTTGATTGTCGGAAATTTAGAATATAAAGTTTCTAAAAAAGTTCTCAACATCACAAATTTCAGTATTAAAGACATCGTCCACGTATCTAATCCAAACTATAGCTAAATAAGGCAAATCGCGTTTTAACTGTATTTCAAATTTACCCATGTATAGATTGGTCATAATCAGAGATAAGCTATTGTTGATGTTCGTATCATGCCCTAGTTTAAAAAATTGATGGTTAATTTAAAAAAAAGATTTTCATAAACAACTCTGTTAATTTAAGAAATTTTACTTCTGCATCGTCCAAATGGTTTTTTTTTAAACATTTCTAAATATACTAGTTTTTATATATTGAAACACAAACAATAAAGATAGTTTCTTTAGTACAATCAGAAAGCGTAATACGCAGAGAGGACTATATTTTGTATGGGTCCAAATTCAGATCTTTAGTCAAAATGTGCTGCGTTGTACCGTAGGAAAGTCCCAATCGCTGAGAACGACGAGAAGATTGACGGATTTCATCGAACACTTGCGCTTGTTGCGGTGATATTTGCGATTGATCGGCCACTTCGGGGACATACTGGTCTTTGAACATCTAACACTGAGTGACATAAGACTAGTTAGGAAATATTACTGAATAAGTTTTTTTACCATAAAAAATAAATGTATTACAGGATTTTATGGTTCATTTCAATTCCTCATTAAAAGTTAGAAGTACGATTCGAAATAAAATAAACTAGTGGCATCCCTTTTTTTGGTTACTTTTAAATTAAACAAATTAACACCACTTTATTTATGCTTAATGATAGTTTGATGCTTTATTTTATTAACAAAAGTTATTGTTCTAAAGTAATGTTAATCTTAAAGTACTAATTAACCAGTATCCGTTAGTTAAAAGGGGTTCTGATATCTTTTGCATTTTGAAGTAGTGAAATTTAAGAACAATTTTAGCAGTTTACGATAATGGGCTATGATTTTTAACACTGAAGTAAACGGCATAGGTACATATGTGGGTTTTGATGTCTTTGACGAATTTTCTTAATAATAAATGGGGCTTTCAAATTTACCACTTTCAATAAATTCTATACTAAGTTGTAGTATTTTTGTTTTTACTAAGCACAGAATTGTCAACAATTGCCTGCTACGTTTTATAACCCCCAGATGCATCGATTAGAATGGTGACAAAAGTAATACCACCAATTAAAATAGCCTAAATGTAATCAACATTTGGTTGCATTGTGATTAAAAATGTTAAATGGCTATGCTACAAAAAGCACAATTAAATGTTTCATGTAAAATGTACATAATTTTAAAACAAGTCATATGCGATACATCATAAATTTTCGCTGTCCATTTTAATACACAGTTGAAAAATTGTACAAGCAGTCATTAGTCCTCTAACATTATTAATCCGCTAGACCTAGATATGTGTAAAGTAATTGCAGTCTTCAAAGATAACTGATATTTCCGATGTTATTTCATTATATTCTTCGATTTTCTAAAATGAAAATTGCAAATTACTGCCAAGACTAGCTGGTGTTTAAAAAGCTTCTTTAAATAACAAAATCAATATATGTTTTCCTAAAATAACATTTTACCTAAAAGTTGGGGTGGGTTAATACGAACAAATCGGTTTGTACTCCCAATTATATATACAGTGTGCGGAATTAGTGCGTCTAAGTACGCTATATCCGTTATTAAAGGAGATATCAAAAAAAGTTTTTACAAAAATTATAGACAAGTTTAAACTTCACATTATAAAATTATTTTCGTATTTATAGGGTGTTACATATTACCAGGGTGAACCAAACATACTTTTTTTTAAATGGGACAGCCTATATATTATTTCAAATTTTGATTAAGCTCATCTCCCCCATACTTCCAATATAGGGTTTCATTACGTCATACAGGGTATTTAAAAAATTATGGTCAATTGTACACGAAAATCATTCTCACTTCAACGTCCTGTATACCCTAGATAGCACAACCTAACAATAATTTTTTCCAGGCATAACTTTTTGACATTGGTACAATGTTACGAGAAACTGCTATTTCTTTATTATTGCACCAACTGAATCTAGAGAGAGCCAAAACTCGAACACATGATTTTGTCAATTTTTTCAAATGAATATTTTATTTTAAAAAGTGAAAATACACTTTATGTTCTTTCATTTATATTAAGCACCCCCTACAGCTAAAATTGTTAATTTAAAGATATTTTCGGGAATAATATAACTAGTCTTATGATTATCATCGGTGATAGCTTGAGTTAAAACCGATGAAAATTGAAGCAATCGTTCAATTTTCTACAGGTTTTAACCAGTGCTATCATCGATTGTTAACCATAACACGTGTTATATTAGGTAAGAGAATATAATGAACGTTAATAGAAAATATATTTTTTAACCTTCCAGAGGTCTCTGACACCGAGACCTCCAGTGCCGTTACTTTTTAACTAATATCATTTTTGCGCGTTGTCTATTAATTATGGACAAATAATAATAACAATGTTTTAATGAAAATAATATTTTTTCACAAAACCTTTAAAACCGTATAATTTTAAAATTTAAAAAATACTTCGTTGTTAACAACTAAATTAAAATATATAAAAATAAAACATGCTTAGTCAATGTTTTCACGACAGTCTCGACATATTCCCGTTAAATGTTCCAAACACATAAACTTTTGGCACCTAAAACAGAAGTATCTGGTTTTCCGGTTTTTCTTCCAATCATAATATACACATCTTCCATTTCTGTTAACTTCTGCAACATGTGTAGTTTCATTTTGAGTTTGACATAGTTCTCGTAATTTAAGCGTCAACGTTCTTGGGAGGTTGGTTATGGCAGCCCGTTGTCTCATTAGGGGTAAAACCAAGTCGTAAGCCAATTTTCTCAAGAAATGTGTTCTCAGTAGGTTGGAAGGAGCATTGGTATCATCGTGAATAATCTTTAAATTAATCCCACCTACATTTAGCATAAGATAAAATAAGACCATCGGCCATCTTCCGGTATTGCGATCACAACTATAACTAGCGCAAAGTTTTGTCAACTGTACCAATCCCACCTTTAGTTTTATTATAATCAGTAAGGATAATTGGTTTATGCTGCCCTCCAGTCTCTTGATCGATATCGTCCTGGTAGTGCATATTAAATACTACAAGTACGTTTTTCTTTTTGTTTGGTTCGTAGGAAACCAAACATACTCGAACAGTCGGGTCGCGTTGTGGGCTGAGTAAACTCTAGAGGAAGTTGTACTTTATGTTTTCTAATTGTTCCTATAGACGTTAAATTATGTTCTGTAAACAGTTTTTCTACAAAAGGCATGGAAGTGAACCAATTGTCCATCGTTATGTTTCTTCCGGTCCCAGAAATATGATTGGACATTCTAAGAGCTATATCTTCAGGCTTATTTGAGACCTTATAAGGGCCTTCCGGTTGTTGCCCGTTATATACCTCCATCTTGCTTGTGTTGAAACGTTTAGAATCACAGGTTGCAAATACCTTAATCCCACATTTATTTGGTTTTGATGGGATGTATTGCCGAAACCCACATTTTCCTCTAAATTCTGGCAACATTTCATCAATCGTTACAAATTCGGAGTGATTTTTGTACTTACCCCGCTATTTGTTATGCACGCGATTTGTAATAAATTTTTGAATAATAAGGTGTTAATCGAGAACTATAAGTATATCCAGCAATTATTAACAAAATCATTAAATTGTGGGTAAGAAAGGTGGAATTGTATTATTCCTCAACAAAGCTCAAACGAAGATATTGCAAAAACAAAGGAAACAAGGCGCCGAAGGTCCGCATCACTAAAAGAGCAACGAGATATCCCATTGAAGGCCTCCGATCACCAGCCCACGAGGCAGACATTACGTCATCGACTTTCACGAAGTGACAGACAAGTAAACTTTTTTAACTGTGCAATAAAACTATATCTTTGTGTTTTTTTTCTCTTTAATTGTGTTTAAATAACAACACTGAACGGAAAATATTCCTTTCACTGCTGTTAAAAAATTACTTCCGCATGTTAGTTATTGGGAGTACGAAATATAATAATAGGATTATTTTTATGTAGTTTAATTAAATAAGTATCACGTTTGATTATTTTGATTATTGACTATTACGAATATTAAAAAGCTTATACCAATACAGAATATATGAATATAGAAGGTAGCAAAATCAATACATTTATCAATTATATATGTATATGTATATATACCGGGTGTAACAGGATCATGGTACACCCCACTTTTCTCCTTTCGTTTTGAAGATAATTGATTAAAAATTGGGATGTCTTATATACATAACAAGCGGCATTTTTTGACATAATAAGCGATTTTTTTCATTTCCGGTTTCACCAGAAGTGACACTAACTTTCGATTTTTAAATGGAATACCCTGCATATAATTGCATTTTTCAATTCTGCATGATTTTCTGAATCCAACGATGCCGAATAAGTGACATTTCAAACATCAATATTTGTTATAAAATAGTTCTTACTTTAAGTGTGCCATGACGGTTCGGATTTATTATAAATGACCCATGTAATGGAAGAAAAATCAAAATCCCGTCAAAGATACTAAATTACGTGATTTATGAGCAAATAATGTTCAACAAAATGGTTTTTGGGGCAAAGCTCATTTTTTTCAAAATGAGCAGGCTGCAGGATTCTGCAAAATATAATTGTACATATGACAAAACGCGAAAATACGAACTTTAGGGTGGACTCCATAATATAACTTTTATGTGTGCAGTGTATACAGATTTCTTCTTGTGATCACACTGCAGAGGTCGTTTTTTTTATAGAGTTTGTGTAAATATACTAGCGTGACCTTGTGCAGCCCAAGTAGTGGCAGCTATGTTCGGGCTCTTTAAAGGCTACTTCATATATACCAAATGAGTCCAAATTTGAAACATCGATTTATTTGCAAATTATTATGTTAAGAAACGTCCATAGGATGCAGTAAACAAAAATAAATATTAAGATTTTTTTTAAGAAAGAAATGTCTAAATATTTAACTATTAAAATGGAAAGTGTTAATTGTTAGTTTAAACTATTCTTTTGTAACTGTGAGATGCAATAAAATTTATAAAGTAATCAGTTTGAAACCAGTTAGTGTAGAAATAATATAAACATATTGAAAATTCCACATTATCAATTTAAATATTTGAAGATGCTTAAATTATTTCGATTGTTTAGGGTTGGGTGAATGTTTAATTATTCACAAAACTAATATACAAAATAGGAAAATAGTGTCAGATTTCTAGGATTGCTTTTTTTCAGTTTGAAGTGCAGAAAAACAAACAATATTAAATATTAAACTAATTTTTACTTTGTATCTTCACTTACATGTGAGATAAGTTCCAAGTAAATGCTACACTTTATATTGTAGTTGTCAAGATTTCAATTTTAATGTTAAAATTCAGCGTACTTTCTTAAAATTAAATTTTGCGTGAATTAATAATATTCTATCTACCCAATAATTGTTGGCTTTTAGGTTAAAATAATGGTGATTTATGTTCAATTAGCTTTCACAATCAAACAACGCATAAATGGTTTCTGTGGACTTAATTTTAATAAAAAAATCTCTTATTCACGAACATTATATATTATTGTGACACCTGTGTAGGTGTAACATGTAAAACTTTCTACTACAGATTATTATTTTTGTTGTTGAAGGTTACAAATTTAAAAGTATTTGCACTAATTTCAACGCCACATTTACAATTAATGTTATCATCCAAATTCTCTCCTAATGGAATTAACCAGGAAAATGATAGCGACATTCAACTCCATGATTCGCCCTTTTAAGGAGAGCATCTTTTTAAATCTTTTCTTATTTTACACCTCCACCATGTAGTCCTTCATACCTGAAAACTCCATGTCTATAAGTTAACTAGTTTGGACTGTGGGTTGATGAGTGGATCACTCAGTCAGTCAACTTTGTTATTCATGTATAAAAAATATTAAAATCGTGATAGCCTTAGTTTTCATTATAGTATTACGAAATTGTTAAAAGCAAAGCGAATATCCATTTTTTGGTTACTGTTCTAAAAATATAATGTTGCGCGTTTGGCGTGCTGAAGGTCTAACAGAAGGCATTTCTACAAAAGAAAGATCACATTGTACTAGATATATGGTATTTATGAAAATTCAGTGTTACCATCAGTTGGAATTATTATTTCCAAACATTAGATTTCCATCTTCTGGGAAGTTGCGGGTACCGCATCATTCGGTTGGATCCCCTTTTTTACAATAAAACACTACTAAGCTTAATTATTCCAAAATGTCATTAACCGGTAATTTAATTTTAGTTTTCGTACAATACATTATTATTATACAATATAACATTATCGGCATACATACCATTTGAACCACCATAATTTTGTGATGGTAAACCCGTAATTTGGGCGTCTATTATCTGTAAAAACAAATATGTGTGCCCAGGGCCGCCTGTAGTGCCGCTCATTTCTTGGTTTCACAAAATTTTTGTTTAGTGCGTTTTTTGTTTTATATTTTCATTCTTATTTTTTTGGATTTTTATCTCCCGGATATTCTTTCCACTAGTTGAATCAAATTCGTTGGTCAATTTAAGCCAACCGTCTATTTTTATTTTATTAGCGTCCGTTTCTTTCATATGTTTATATTATTATATTTATAGATTGAATCTAAAATAATCTTTTCCTCATTTTTTGAGAAATGTGGCACTCTTTTAGTATCCATTTTATAAAAAATTAATTATGGAAGAGCACGATAAACACTGTTTGGAATCTAGGGTATTCTGGAGATCTTTGCAGTGCCAACAGAAACCGAAACGCTCTGAACGCGGTTCACGTGAATTAAACCTAAACGGCCAATGAGAAACCTATTTCGCCATATTTCCGAAGTTGAACGTGAACGCATCATGACCCTCCGTCAGTTGAACGGACGTTCGAACTTTTTTATGAGAAAGCGGCCCTAAGTAGTGGCCATGATCATTTGCTACAAAAAGAAAAGAAACTTAGATTTGCCCTTGTTAATTTCTTACCCCTTTCTAATTTGTGTTGTAAGGAAATTTTCTATTTTGACTTCCAATTATAACGGTACGATACTAACCAATTCTAGTACGAAATGCAAACGCATAGTAGTAGGGGCATAATGCAAAGCAATACTAATCAATTACATAATTCTATACTGAACGAATGTCGACTAAAGTGGCGAGTTTTCTACACGTTTCATATAAACGTAAAGAAGGGCAATGAGTTTCTAAAGCAAGTGGTTCAAATACACTATAAGGTTAATTTGACGCATCGTGTATATGCAGTATTTTGATAACGTATGGAACGTATTTTGAAGTGTTTGCACGAAATAAACTTTTTTTTTGTGTAAGCAGAATGTAAGATAGTTACTGGAATTTAATGAACAATTAGATATCATATGAAAGAATATTTGAATGTTGTAGTAAGATCTTCATATTGCAGCATTAAATTTGGTTGAGAAATAAAGTTTTGAGAGAATTGTTATTGGGACGGCACTGATAGGAGACTACCAAATTGCTACTGTGTACTAAAAGAATTTGGATTAAACAAATAGTTGTAGACGTATGAGTTAGTGAGTTTATGATATATTGATATATTATTAATGTGCAGTAAGGAACATGAATGCATATTTTTGTTTGTAGAAATTTTGTAATACTGTGCAATAATAAAATGAAGTTGTTAGAATGTGATGGAGTTGCCTAAATTTCGTGGAAATAGAGATCGCCCACATGTGAAATTTTCATAGAACGTTAAGTTATGGTCTGGATAATGTACAGAGTGAATGTAGTTATAAGTAATGACTTTTCCGGACAGTTGTGAGTATGTTTGTAAGTAAATTCAAGATGGCTGCGTTTATTTCGCATCGTATGCGTCTTGTTCCATTTTCAAAACTTCGACTCTATCTCAATTGTGATTGGTGAATTTTGATGTTGGCGCAAATATGTGGCGGAATTTTGGTAATACGGCGGGCAGAGGGTATATAAGTGAGTGCCCAATTGAAGAGAGAGGGAGTTAGAATGGTTTATTTCTGAAAATTTTAGTTCCAGCAGAACGTATATAAACAACTGCAATAACCCATAAGGGAATTAAATCATATATAGACATCCATAAATAAATAGTTTAAGTGTGAGTTGAAAGGAGATGACCTAATAATAAAAAGAAAGTCTGAAATAACCCTTTAAGTAACCGAATTAAAAGTTTGTGGAGATTAGTGATCGTTGGTGACATTAATTGTGGTATGTGTACAATTGTTAGTAATACCGAATTGACTGTACAAAGCAAATAAAAAATCCATTATACAAGTGGAAGTAAACATTCTTTATAGTGTTAAACGTTTACGTCGAAGTGGAAATTTAAGCAAAGAGCCCGTGTGAAATACGCGAGTGTACATCCGAACGCATTAGCGAACACGGCTGTCTTCTGTGTATTGTGCCAAAGTGGGTACATATTTTAAAAGGATTACTGAATCAGACCATAAGGACTATAAAGGATTAATGTAAATTGTAAGAACCAGATTTGGTTGTGTTTGACAGATACAAGTAATTACCTTTTAGGTACAATTTTGCTTGTTGGGTTAATAATTTTTCATTGTACGTAACACGGATAACCGAACATTATCTATTTTAATGTGTTTAGTACAAGATTTTGGGGGAATTTTAATTTATAATAATTGATTTTGTAGCGCCTTTGACACAACGTGTTTGTACATATTTACGTTTGAAAACTGGTCAATATGTATATGTATATATATATATATATATATATATATATATATATATATATATATATATATATATACACATTATTTAATTTAGTTTTGTTGTTTGTGTCAGCTGCGATAAGATGTTAGCATTAAACCTAACGGGTTACATATAGCCATAATTGAAATTAATCTTCGAATATATTTTTTAATGATCGATTTGAAATTTCGTAATGAGCCAGACAGATTACAAAATTTTTAATTGTTTTACAGTCAATCACTGATAACAGAGCATTTTTATTAAGTATAAATTAAAGGTTTGAAGTATTAAAATTTAAACCTATTGATGAATGTCTAAATACGATTTTTAAACATAAGGTATTAATAAAATATAAAGATATTATTCATGATGAAAGCACTGAGCGTTCTATTTTAAAATTTTCAGCCACAAACGAGTGTTTTGGTGATTTAGAAATTATTAAACCGACTTTTTTTTATTTTGATTATTTTCTAAATTAGGTAAAGTTTATTTAATTCAGAGTTTTGTAACAGTTAGAAATATAAATTTATAGGTATACGAGAGATGATTAAATAGTGTTCATATTATCGTCTTATGACTTGGAATATGTACGGAGTGCGTTCTATAGGTTTACGAAGACCCGTGTATTTCAAAATTTTCTTAATCTTTTGAATAAATTTCTTTTGAATTGTTATTGAATTTGAATGGTGAATGGTTTTATTGAGTAGGCTACAATCCTGCCTTCCACAGGCAGATAGGATTAATTTAACATCCCTCTTAAGACTATTTGTCTAGATTGTGGTGGCGCCTAGAAACAATTTTTCCTATGCTGAACATTGAGAGTTGTAGATTTATGGTAAGTGTAAGGTGTTTGAATCGACTATTCAATCATTTTACTCCTTATATCGAACCCGACAATTTCCACTGTAGCTGGGTTGGCAACCTGCTTACCCTCAGTGGGCCTACAGGACGCCTAGTGCGGTTTCGACGTGTAACAACGCACTATATACAGGGTGATTTATTAAGAATGTCGCTATTATTTTTATGCACGCAACAGTAAACCTACCAAAATGTTTGTTGTTTGTGAATGCATTTTCATTCATTCTACATTATATTACCATTATGCAAAAGCATAAATGGTTATCACCGATAAACCTAAGTTTTATAATTAAAACTTAAACTAATCGGTAATTGAAATTAGTTATATACAATAAACTGTAATAAATTACTGTAAAGGGTAATTGATGCGAATAAGACTTTGAGTTTACAAAGGCTAACTTTATTTTTAAACACACCTTAATGCTCCTTCAGTTTTGTACTACAAATATTAGAGAATAAATATAAAAGTAATTGTTTATTGGGGAATTATTTTATTAAAATAATGGTCCGCTATCATTTAATTTTAAATAAAGGAAGAATATTGCTTAATTAAACTACCTAATTTTTACGATGAAACTGTACGAATATTTTATCATCGTGATATACTCCGGTACATTTACATAGAGTAAGTTTATACCACTGCAGAATTGTTACTATCAATATTTTCATTTCTACTAGTGCAAATCTTGTACCTACAATATGAAAGTTATTGAAGTAATTATTGTATAAAAAATAACCAACCAATACAACCCCTTGGTCCAGCTCCAAATGCTAATAAGGTAAATAAGCGATTCTGACGTAAATTATCATCATTAAATCTATCTGGATTAAATCTTTCAGGCTCTAAATAATGGATTGGATCATAGTGTATTGCCTTGCTGGATATCCAAACCCAATCATTTCGTTTTAGATGTATATCTTTTTCATGTGGTAACTTAGCTTTTATTGTGTACGGTTGCATGCATTTCCGATCAAGTGTTGCTGTAGGTGGATGGACTCTTAGACTTTCTAAAAAAAATAAAGTGTTATTCTCTACATTAAAGGTAAACGACGAAAAAACCTGTAATAACATTCTCTAAATATTTCATTGAATTTAATATCCTGTATGTTAACGTCTCGTTATTTTCTTTTAACGTATCGTATATTTCTTTATGCAATTTTTCTTGAACTCTAGAATTTATGGCTAATTCGTAAAATACATACGACAAAACGTGTGAAACAGTTTCAACACCGGCAATAATAAACAGAATTGTTTGTCCAATAAAATCATCTTCAGTTAAACTTATGTTTGATTTATTTTTATCAACTGGCAAAAAGCCATTTTGAAAACCAGTTTGCATCAGCAGATTTATAAGATCAGGGCGAACAATTTTTTCTTCATTCCGTATTTTAACAGATTCTAAAAATACCTTTTTAAAAAACTTACTTGCTCTTGGACGGTTAGATTGAATGTTTAACAACTGTAACAACACCAACATTAGTTATTGGATGTAGTTTTACAATAAAGTTTAATTACATTCATTACTCGAGGAAAAAGGGTATAACCTATTTGGATTAAACCTTCTAATCCTGTAAGATCAGCCACACTCTTAGACATTTCAAAAAAGTCATTATTTCTGTATTTAAAGGAATCACAAGTAATTCCAAATGCTGTACTTGCGATCACATCATTTGTATATCTCACACTTATGTCTTTTATCGGTACAATAATTTTTCCTTCGGTTAAATTTATATCATTTAAGCAATTTTCTGCACATGTTTTGATTAGAGGAAACATTGCGCTTAGTTTAGAAGTGGTAAAAAAAGGTGTAAAGACTGATTTCATTTCATTCCATCCTGATTCACCTAAAAATATACTTTAATACTGCGGGTGTTACATTAGTGGCTATTACTGGACGCTGAAAATAGATTTTTCGACCATAATGTATTTAAATCCATTGATGGGGTAAAGTCGTTGTGATCAGTAAATGATTGAAAGTTTGTTACAGTAATTTCTTTTATTAATTCTGGATCCATAATTAGAAGAATTGGATTTAAGTATTGGTAAAATCCTACGTACCTGAAGTTCACCAAAAGTGTTAAAATGAACAAAATTCATCTATGATAAAGTTTTGTCTAGAATTTTTACCTTTCATTTTTGTGTTTGTCATATATTCCTTTGATAAAATCCGACGTCTTCGTAACACGAAATACACACACTGTAAAGTTTTTAAAACAACGTAATAAATTTACATGTGTAACCCCTTTTGCACTCCAATAATTATAAATCTTTAACAGTTTATAAATAGGTGGAATTAGCATAAAGACACATAATATTAATATTAACATAAACATGGCTTATAACTTTATAAAATCTAACACACTATATCCAAAATAAGCTTATCATGTACTTATAAATAGTTGGAACAGTTATCGAATGTTGATTAGGTAAGCTATGAAAACAAATTTATTATAAATAAATAGTAATTTAACATTTTGATAACCATGTAGACTTGATTTTTGTGGCTACTGTATAGTAAACATTACATTCCAGTCATCAGGAACAACTCAATACAAAGATAAATTATGACTATTTCCACATACAGCTAATTGTGTTACCTTCAGAGTTATTGTTGAATTCAATTCAAAGATTCTACACTGTTGACAGACAGTCTTTATAATTATGTGTGAAAGAAGTTTTCGATTTATATTTCTCCAGTTGATTTGATTTACAAACAGCTAATAAAAATGCAGACGGTTGCTGTAAATGTAATAAACCGTGAACATACAGAGCATAGTTAATCGTTCGGGTACAATGCTTACCTCAAATATAAATTAAGCAGCAAATCATAGTTTACAAAATAATTCTCTAATATTTGTACCGATCTTAAAATTTCAATTCCATCATTAAACTGCTATTACTTTATTAGTATAGTTTATGAAGCATCCACATTGTCAATTCATACAATGGAATTGTTACTTATAATTATACGAGCATTTCAGACAAAAACAGGTTGTGTGACATTTATGTTACATCAACAAAGAACTCTGTTAGATTAAATAACAACATAAAAAAAAACAAAACTTTAATTTCATAAAGCAAAATATTAAAACACCCTTTTGGGTGTCATAAAATACATAATATAATCGCAAAATAGAAAATATAGGTTTTGCTTTGGGGGGATGGATAGGAACGTCTTGAAGGTACGCTTTAAAATTGGTTTTGAGATGTACCGGGTATCCCAAAGTTCGGGAGCATGTCATAGTGTTTTTTTAAATGGAACATCATATATAAAAATAATGGTAAGTTCTATTACATTTACCCCAATTCAACCTTAATCTTTTCAAATTACTTTGTGTTTTGTGAAAGTGTATGAAAAATCTTAAGGATAAATTTCGCAAAAGTATTTTTTGACAATATTTATACTAATTAATTAAATTATATGTTGTGTTTGTCAAAAACTAGGATTGAATAATTACGGATTTTGACATGCGTTAACTTCTTTAACTTAAATAGCACACCCTGTATTTTAGGTCGCTGAGAAATGCAAAATAGTCTATCGAACTGTGTTGGTTTTCCTATAACTAACATTTTCATGATGAATGCAGACTTATTATTTTCTGAATTCGATATTCACATATTAATGTATATCGGTTAGCTGTTAGTCCACAGCACTTCAACGGCCAACTCGCATTAGAAAATAAAGTCCTAAACAATAATAAAATATTGTTAACACTATCGCACTACATAATTTCTAGCTTAATGGAGATTTACATAGTAAAAACTAACGTACTGATAGACGTTAAAAAATAGATATGGTACGTCTTCAGAATACCGATTTGACTTTAAACACAGATGTACTCTTTCTTGAAAACATTCAGCAATGTTGGAGGTTTTTGAGCTTACATTTCAGTTAGGCCTTTCTGACACGTTCCTTCATACTGTCTGATGTTGTCGAAAGTGAGTTATGAACGTATCCCCTCAGAAAACAATTCCGAGCAGTCAAATCTCGCAAGTCCACCACTTCCTATCCACCAGTTTTCAAAATGAACATTTGAAAATTGTCAAACTCCCAGTTGAAATGTATCCATTTAAAGCCGCTCAGTTCTTTGTATCACTAAAAACAAACCAAAAAGTTATCTCACTTTAAACTGAGATCTGGTGTGGATGGAACAACACGATCTTCCAACCTACAAAATGGAAATTAAAAGAGGAGTAGATTATAACATTAGGTGTAGAAATTTGACATTTTTGAGCCTATATGATTTGGCCAAAATAGGTGAAAAAATGTAATACTTCTGCACCGAATGTAATATACTATTTTTTCTTCAAGAATAATTTGCATTTTCCATGCCAAATATCTGTGAACTTCTACAACTCAAATTGATTGATTAGTTGCATTAGGCAAAATGAAATCATATATTAGTAAATGACAAATGTAAAAATAAAATGGAAATAACCAAAAGGTATGAATATAATTTATATCTATGTAATATTCTAGCATTTCTCGTCAGGTAGCTAAATCAAGAATAGCATGACTCAATACCGCTGGAAGAAAAATGAAATAATATAAATAATATTTTTTTTAGGATAATCATGCAACGTCTTTTACAAAAAGTTCATTATGAAAATGGGTAACATTGTAAAAACGGATATAATAATCTCTGTTAAATAGACGTTTAAAACTTCATGTCAGAGATGCCAACACAAGAGAAATTTCAAAGGCGCCCGCCTTTGAATTTCTCTCAACATGCAACCAACTACAGGAGAACTGCAACCAAACTTGAATACCAAATTTTAACTACGTTCTAGTTTTCGTTTTGGAGTTATCGTGGGTACATACACAGACACGCACACGTACACGCCCAAGCACACGCACACGCACACGCACACGCACACGCAAGTAGGGAAGATTGGAGACTTCTGGAACACACCACATTTCCAAGGCCCCACATTTCCAAGCTTGCCGCAATACCAAGATCAGCACTATACCAAGGTAAAAAAAGTGCAATGTTTGACCTAATTACATATCATTACCACAAACCCAAGGTCACAAACCCCGCTTTCCTGTTCCACAATTACAAGGCCATCCGTGCGACCTATCGCGCGTTCAATTTCCACAATTGCAAGGTCATTCATGTCACAAACCCCGCATTGATGTTCCACCATTAAAAGGCCATCCGTGTGACCTACGTTATGCTTAACCACCTGGTTGCTACTCTAGCCCAAGTCCACCTAACTTGTATGTATTTTGCTCACCCACACTTTTTACCAAAATAAAAGAAATGGATATGTTAATATATTTAATTCATGTAGAAATAAAGACATGTACAAATTATATTTAATTCATGTAGAAATAAGACACTCACACTACACACTACATTCACACACCAACACAAACGCACTCACACCACACAAACACACACCACACACACACACACACACACACACACACACACACACACATC
Source organism: Vesta saturnalis (assembly GCA_036346205.1). Lineage (NCBI taxonomy): Eukaryota > Metazoa > Arthropoda > Insecta > Coleoptera > Lampyridae > Vesta > Vesta saturnalis. Next base: position 859,354 of record JARFJB010001417.1, read on the forward strand.
ACACACACACACACACACACACACACACTCACACACTCACACACTCACACACTCACACACCACACTCACACACTCACACACTCACACACTCACACACTCACCCCACACCACACACTCACACACTCACAACTCACACACTCAAACACACACACTCAAACACACACACTCAAACACACACACTCACACAGTCACTCGTACATTATGTTTATCGACGACGGAGTAGGTCCGGATGTAACTGACTCGGAGCGGATGCTGCTGAGAAGGCCTTGAGGGTGCAAAGTTAGACTTGTACACCCCCAAGGAAGTGTTGTAGGTCGAGCCAGAATGCTGAGAAAGCCTTGGGGTGGAATCGCCAGTGTCAGCGACCCTACGATGGTGTAAATTAAGACTTGCACACCCCAAGGAAGTGTTGTAGGTCGAGCCAGAGTGCTGTGAAGGCCTTGGGGTAGAATCGCTAGTCTCAGCGACCCTACTATGGTGTAAATTAAGATTTGCACACCCCAAGCAAGTGTTGGATCCCTAGCCAGATTGCCAGTCTCAGCGACCTGTCCTGTAGAGTAGTAAAAGGCTTGGACTACTGGAGATCATCACTTCAATGTGGTTATGTAGCTTCTATTCATTCCCAGAAGTGGCTTTGAAACGGTTGG